>SZWC01006898.1:27485-37485 GCA_023375785.1 Penium margaritaceum | reverse complement strand
ATTTAAAACTCTATCCATCTAAAACACTAAGAAACATCTTAAATCAGTAAAAATACAAATAACAATATCGAATATCAGCAAGAATCATCAATGTGTGATGAGGAAAGAATCTACAATTATGACAAACTCTTGCATGGTGATGCGTATGATGTTTTGTTAAATGATGTTTTTGGTTTAAAGCGGTTTTTGAGGGGCTCGCATTTGTCAAAATGAACCTTGTAGAACCTTGTCACTGTAAGGTTTGATATGTGTCATAAACAAAGAGAATTTTCCATGTGGTTAGTAGGTAAATGGTTTTTGGGTTGTCAAATGATCTATTCTTTTTTAATGAGAATGGTTTTTGGTTTGTCAAATGATTAAGCGAGTTTGCTCTTTGTTTTATCATTCTCATTAGACGTCTTTCAGTGAATTATGAATTGATAATGATAGTCTAAAGACTGAAAAAAAATTGAAGGAACCCACTCCCATGATGCGAGATTTTCGTTTCTGATACGTTTGCACTATTGATGTAGTAGATTGAACGAAATCCATTGTCAACAAGGCCAAAACCGCGGTGCTTGAGGGTCTCCAACTCTCAAGCCATTTCGTCCAACCGCCCATACTCCCACGTGACCTCGCTCGAGCCACGTGGCTCCTTTGACCCGTCGGCGTGGCACTTCCACGCTACAATTGACATGTAAGTAATGGAATGTGGAAATTCTTTAAGCTGCTTGTTTTGTTTTGAAAGTTCAAATGATCAACCATGAAAACAAATGAAATGATGGATGAATTCTTGGGTTACATAGTAACCTATTACAATCGGTTCGTGTAAAAAAGATGCTTCAAGAAAATCATGATTGGTGGATTGGTCATTTTTTGGACATATCCACCAATCAAGATGCAAGAACCAGTTGGACTGTATGACCCCCCACGTCCACGAACGCCTAGCTAAGGTCGGCATAGAAAATTAAGTTCACGGACATCGACCTAGATTTCCGGATAGACCGCGGATAGTACAAAATGACCAGTCCAACGCCAGGCCCTCCAATCCATCAACGAGCGGAATTTGATATTGTTTTCCCTCTACGTCACTCCTCCTTGGCTTTGCCCTGTCTTGTTTCATGCAACTAGTCGTCATGCTAAACTCTTGAGACTCTTGAAGTTGATTTGAAATGTTTGAGTGAGGGATAAGAGTGGTGATTTACTACTTAAGCATGGCACAGACGGCACTACAATCGGAGGCTCTGAGAGGATTTCACAGATTTTTCAAGAATCTACGGGGTGTGGCTTGGCTGAGAATCTTGACAGAGAAGTTCTAAATTTTCTCTGGAGAGCACCCTTAAAGGGTGTGAAAGGAGCTTTATGGACAAGTATTCACATGCAAAGCGCAGCACATACATGCATACTGCTGCGTAGGCACTAAGGTCTAGGTGGGCTTCTGATGAGTGGACAGGTAGCATGCACCCTGAACAGAGGCCTGAATAGCATCACATCAATCATGTAGGAAGCCCAAGCCCTTGGATCTTCACGGGTCAATCTGGAGCGAGCTTCAGGTGGATTCTGATCAACGGGCCTGATGTGGCAACATGGCAAGGTCAACGATCATCATAGGAAGGCGTGATGAACAAGAAACCTTAAAGACAAGTTTCACCTTAAGACTTGACGAAGTTTCCTAAAGGGGGAAGCTTCCCCCTAGAGCACCACAGGTGTCAGCAAGAGCTAAGAACTGAAAGAATCTTCCACTGGATGGAAGCTTCTCCTGAGTAAGGCGGAGGTGGCAGCAGATCTGAACAACCTGAAGGAAGCTTCTTGTTGAGGTGGTCAACTTGCCAGGATCTCAAGTATAAAAGGCAGAGATCCTGCCACTTCATAGTATCCTTACATCGCCAGTATCATCACTCCAACACCACGTGTAAGGCTCCATGCCTTAACACCAGAGCACCTTCAAGAATGATGCTGCTGGAGTTCTTCCCAAGACCCATATAAGCCTGGTACTTGTGTGCTTGCCTTGGTGGAGGATGAATGGTGATTCCTCCAGGATCCTTGTAAGCCTTGCAAACCCTGCCAACCTGGTAGGAGGTCAATCCCTCCAAGGCTCCTATAAGCCTGCCAAGGCATGCCAGCCTAGGAGGAGGACGCCTTGACATCCTCAAGGCCGTTCACTGTTGCGATGGTGGCCGTGCCGAGACCCTTGCTCTGACGGCCTTGACGGCCTAGCAAGGTGCTACGCCCCAGTTTAGGGCCAGGAGTTATGTTAGTGCACACTGCTCAGCTGTTTGCATAACTGTTGTTCCTTGTACCATACTTGTACTTTTAACAAGACTCAACTCCATAATTCTTGCTTCTGCTAGTTTCTCAACAGAGTGTACAAGGCATGCTTGCTGGACATAAAAGATCCTACGGCAATAGGGGACCCCCTTGTTGCATCAGAGCACGCGGTGGCTTTGTTGCTGCAAGCTCATAAAAATCAACATCAGATAGGGTCAAATGCAATTGAAAGAAAAGGAGTTCAACCATCGTCATACACGACGGTAAATAAAGTAGATTCTACCTATAATTACGTCACCTTGATTCTTTGACATGAGAAAAAAAATTGAAATTCAGTCAAATTTGTTGAATATCATCTTTTATTCAGTGAAGTTCATAAGAGACGTGTGAAACTAGCATGTCCACAATATAAGAACAAATCAATTTCATTTTTTGGTGAATTTTTATGCATAATACCATATTGTCAAGCACATTTGTTCAATTTTTTGTTGTGATTTTTCGCTTTTACATCCACACAAGCTGGAAAAAAATTAGCGTAGCTTGATGTCATTTAGGAATAGTTTGCTCAAACCATACAAAATGTTTAAGAGCACACATGGGCAAAAAAAACATTAGTTTAAAAAATGTGGGTGACATTTGGGCAGTCCATTTACATCCTGTTTTGGTTTCAATGGATGAAGTAAATTCTCATGGCAAACCTTCCATTATGTGGTCTAGATTGCGGGCAATTATATAGCCTTTTAAGAGATACCAATTTGGGTACTTTTTCTCAGTTACTATGTAACCATATGCACGCTTTGCGTGCAACACCTGCCTCTTGTTTTGAGTTGTGACTCTTGAAAGAATCAAGTTGGAAAACGAAAACAATGTATCTGTATGAATGGTTAGCATGATCTCTGGTGTCACACATTATGTTGGTTATGTTTCGTTTGTAAACTATGAGTGAGGCATATCAATGGGCTTGTGCATGTGCTCCTTGATAACTTGTGAGAGTAGGAGGGGAGGATCATCTTTGAACCAGACGGAGACCCCTTACACAGTTGACTTCGACATAAGTTACATATTGTTGTGGACGCCTTGGCCTATATGAGGATTATTCCATGTAAATTTACATAGATCATGTCATATGAAAATAAATATTTAACTCTTTTTTCTATGCAACATCTTGTGCGTTCAGCCCTTTACTTTTAAATTACTTTTTCACAGACCAGGTGAGCACATGCCTTCTGAATCATAATGGAGTTTGTTTGTGACATCGGAACAGCTTTTCAATCGCGACTGCCGATACGCGACGTAGACATTCTTTTTCGGGAGGACGAGGACATTGTGCTCCCGCGTGATGTCAACGAGCTACGCATCATTTTTGTCAATTTCTGAATTGTCCCGGGTATGCGACTCGCCGGCCGATCTCCACGGCGGGTCCTTCTGCCACCTACGGCTCCTTCTCACAGCCTGCTCAAGTCTGACCTTCCAACGTTCTCATCGGTGGGCATGGCAACGTAGATGGCCTTGCCACCAACTTCCCAGTCTTGACTCTTCCAGGTCCGCAGCCGTGCCAAGGACACGCCCCCCCATTCGAGACTCTCCCGCCTCCAATCGCTCCTCCACGTCGTCAGCCACAATGCAGGACGCACGGCGAAGCTTCGCCAACTCGAAGAACCTCGCCCCATCCCGCCGACGGATGGCAGTGGGCGAGAGCAAGCACTTTTCCGGGACCTCTGGCGGCGGCGGCGGCAGCCGCCTCATCCTCCCGCATGATGGCTCGGTGGTGGCGCAAACGGCGGCCGCCAAGGGCTCGGCCCTGTACGGACAGGGCCCGGGTTCGATCCTCGGCGACGACGTGGGTCGTCTGCAGAAGGACGGGTTCGANCCCCATTCGAGACTCTCCCGCCTCCAATCGCTCCTCCACGTCGTCAGCCACAATGCAGGACGCACGGCGAAGCTTCGCCAACTCGAAGAACCTCGCCCCATCCCGCCGACGGATGGCAGTGGGCGAGAGCAAGCACTTTTCCGGGACCTCTGGCGGCGGCGGCGGCAGCCGCCTCATCCTCCCGCATGATGGCTCGGTGGTGGCGCAAACGGCGGCCGCCAAGGGCTCGGCCCTGTACGGACAGGGCCCGGGTTCGATCCTCGGCGACGACGTGGGTCGTCTGCAGAAGGACGGGTTCGATTCGGAGAGGTACATCCAGACCAAGTGCCAGGAGATGCCGGAGAAGGTTCGTGGTGGTGTTGGTAACGGTCAGTTTGGCTCGAATTGTGCCCCTTTGTGTGCGAGAGTGCACACAATAGATGTTGTGTGTTGTCTAGAGTACCAGCCGCCTTCTCCTTCAGTCTTTCAGCAGTGGGATTGCACTTGCCCTTTCCACAGGTGGCTGTGTTGTCAAGTTTGTGTGGCATGGTCGTGTGTGTCTACGAATGTGTGTTGTTGTGGAGCCGGCAGGTCCTAACTGGCAGGTTTGCACTTTCGGCTTGCTTGCACAACCTGCTCTGATTGCATGGCAACTGTCATTGATTCAGA
The DNA here is from genome assembly GCA_023375785.1 of Penium margaritaceum. Classification (NCBI taxonomy): domain Eukaryota; kingdom Viridiplantae; phylum Streptophyta; class Zygnematophyceae; order Desmidiales; family Peniaceae; genus Penium; species Penium margaritaceum. Next base: position 32,720 of record SZWC01006898.1, on the reverse strand, counting down.
ACTGACTTGTCAAAGTTGGTCATGTTTTTAAAGGATTGAGCTCATCCATGTTGTGATGCTGCTTGGATGGTGGAGGCCTCTTCTGCTCCTGCAGCTGCGTCCTCCACATGGCATGCCGACATCAGTATCCTGACCGATGTGGCACCGTCGCACTGCTGCTGCTGCTGCTGCTTTGGACTGGTCTAGTGCTCCCAATCATTGCTGCTGCTGCGCCCTTGCGACACAACTGCCGCCTTCAACATCACAATCTTTTCCCGTCACCACTGCAGAGCATCCGCAAGTTGTGCTCGGAGTTGGCGGACTGCAAGCGCATGTCGGCAGAGGAGATGAAGAAGACCATGTACGCCAACTACAAGTCGTTCATCGGGTGAGTGAGCAACTCTCGCCACACCCGTTTCAGCCACATGGCGTTCATCAGAGCTCTGACATAATGAGAAGTACGGCAGACTGGTGTCGTTATCATTGCACTTGTTCACTACTCGTGAGATCTAGGTATGATGTCGAGGGTATGATGTCTTAACAACTTCAACGCAGGTCATAGGCACATGTGTATGTGGTAATGGTCATAGGCACGTGTGTGTGGTAATGGTCTTAGGCACGTGTGTGTGGCCATGGTCATAGGCATGTGTGTGTGGTTATGGTCATAGGCACGTGTGTGTGGTCATGGTCATAGGCACGTGTGTGTGGCCATGGTCATAGGCACAAGTGTGTGTGTGCCCATCCACATCATGCTCTCTGCTCGGGCCATGGTCACCAAGGACAACACTGCCTAGACGCCTCGCAGAATGTCAAATGAACGTTGTGCAGGGCGGCGCGGGAGATTGCCGACCTGGAGGGGGAGCTGAGGTCCATCCACATCCTTCTCTCCGCCCAGGCCACTCTCATCAAGAACCTCTCTGACAAGCCCGGCATCACGCGCCACATCCAGCACCAGCACCATCTGCAGCAGCAGCAGAAGCAACAGCACCTCTCCTTCCCGTCTCCCATCGGCGACGATGACGACGGCGCCCCCGCCACCCAGGACCCTCCGGAGGTGGCCTCCCTCATGGCGATCCCGGAGAAGCTCGCGGTGTGCTTAGGGGAGAGGCAGATAGGGGAGGCTCTGCGGCTGTTGGGGGAAGGGGAGGCGGAACTGCAGAGGATCAAGGCAGGCAAGGCCGAGGGCGTGTCGGGGCGGCCTGTGCCTCCGGCGAAGGTGGAGCAGTTTGAGCGGTTGTTGCAGGAGAGGAGGTCGGAGCTGACGGCGCTGCTGGCCAGCATCACGGAGCAGCCGTCTGTACTTAGGTCGGAGCTTAGGGAGGCCGTCGCAAACCTCGCCAAACTTGGGGATCGTGAGTGTGTCCTTGTTTGGATGCTGGACTCTTTCTCTGTCTCTGACTTATGGTGTTGCTATTGGCGTTGTTGCTACTTCTTTTGCAGTCGCTGTCATTATTGTTGTTGCTTTTGTCGTCGTCGGCGTCGTCTCCAGAAGTGGTGGCGTCGGCAGCAGCAGCGGCGGCGGTGGTGGTGCAGCCGCGGCTGTCGCCGCCGCCGCCGCCGCTGCTGCTGCTGCTTCTTCTGCCTTGTTGCCACTGTTGAATGTTGCTCTGGCTGCTACTATTTGCATTGGTACTTGGTTTTTGTCAATGCTTGGTCTGTGCTGCTGGCTGACATCATGGAGCAGCAGTCTGTGCTGAGTTTCTGAGCAAAACAAGGCTGCTAGAGTGGTGGTCACACTCTGGGAGTGTGGGCGATCCTGTCTGGATGTAGAATCTGCTGTTTGGAAATGTTTCTCCTTTTTTTGTTTCCGACGCTTCTGCAGCAACTCCTGCTCGCTGTCCCTGCGACTCTTGCTCCCCCACACCCCACCCCTGGCACACTTTCTTTTCTGATGAAATCTCATGAATTCACAAAGGCTCCCGATGTCACCATGCTCGGCACAACTGAGCGGAAGACATAGTCCAGTGAGGAGGATGCCAAAGTCCTTTGCATCGCCAGTGAAGGTAGGAAATCAGCAGCACCCACGTCCCTATGCAAACACGATCTAGACTCTACACCATCCCGTGGACCACATCCAAAGCAAGAGCCACACTGCAAGGTTTCCTCACAAAAAAAGGGCCATCGGGCTGGAAAATGAAGGCAAGACTCACCCCTCCTCAAGGCCTCAGCCGTAGGCTGGTCCCCGTCTTCCTTCCCCTGTCCGACACGGTGTCCTGTCCCCCCTTCTTCTTTTGTGCATCGATGTGCAGCGAAACGAGCACACACCCTCCTCCTGCAGTCGCACCGCTCGCGTCTGCGGGCCGCCCTCTCCGTGCTGCGCCCTGTCGGCGTGTCCTACAGCGGCACGTACACCGCGCAGATCTCGCGCCTCGTCTTCTCAACCATCCTCCATGCCCTCGAAGACTCTGCCAAGCTATTTGGGGACGGCCCCTCCCACGCCTCCCCCTCTTCTTCGTCCTCCTCCCTCTCGACCTCCTTCAAGTCGGAGCTCGTCCTCTGGGCCCACGGCGAGACGGAGTACTGCGCCACCCTGCTGCAGCGCTACGTCCTTTCCGCCGCCGCGGCAGCCGGAGGCCTCCGGCTGGCCGCAGAGTGCGTGCAGGTCGCAGTAGGCCACTGCTCGTCCCTGGAGGACAGAGTGGGGCTGGCGCTGGCGCCCATGCTCCTGCGCCTCGTGCGCCCCAGCGTGGAGCAGGCGCTGGAGGCCAACATCCGCCGCATTGAGGACAGCGTGGCGGCCATGGCGGCCGGTGATGACTGGTCCATGCAGAGCGTACCGCTGGCCGCAAGGAGTCCATCGGCGAGGTTGGTGGCGGGAACGCCCGTGGCCAACTTTCAACTCACGAGCAGCGCGTACCGCCTCTACTCCATGGTGCAGGTGCGATTGGGGAAAAAGAAAAAGAAAGAATACAGGAATGTACATATACATATGTATGTTTTTGTGTACATGTACATGTATATGTATATGTGTATGTATATGTATATGTATATGTATGTGTATGTGTATGTGTATGTGTATGTGTATGTGTATGTGTATGTGCATGTGCATGTGCATGTGCATGTGCATGTGCATGTGCATGTGCATGTGCATGTGCATGTGCATGTGCATGTGCATGTTCATGTGCATGTGCATGTGCATGTGCATGTGTATGTGTATGTGTATGTGTATGTGTATGTGTATGTGTATGTGTATATGTATATGTTTATGTATATGTGTATGTTTATGTACATGTATGTATGCCTTCGCGTATGTATGCATGCACATCCTTTTTCTTCGACCTCTTTCTGACAGGTGTAAGGATGTTCGGAAAAAAAAACGGTTAGGTGAGGTGCGGACCGCACCGTACGGGTGAACCCGTGTGGCAAAGTATGGTGTGACACCACTGGTGCGGCAAAGTATGGTGTGACACCACCGGTGCGGCAAAGTATGGTGTGACACCACCGGTGCATCATCACCTTTGCAATGTGCCTGGAGGTGTCTGTGAAAGTGCAAGTGACCGGAGTTTACAGTTGGAAAAGACAAACTCCATGGGCATGTGGTTGGCATGGCAATGATGTGCCCGTGTGACACCGCCCACATTTGCGGGACATGATGTTTGCTGCAGCTGCGCACGTGAATTTTTAGCTTTCATTTGTATGTACAACTTCATGAGCATCAAGACCTAGGACCATTGACAAAGGGTAGAAGGTGTGGGAACACTAAAATTGAAATTTTAGACTACTTGGATTTTTTTTTTTTTTTTTTTTGGAACCCTGGCTCAAAAATTCGGCGTTTAATTCAATCTTTTGCTCAATATTTCGCTATTTAATTTAATAGCAAAAAGTTCGCTGAGCGATTTTTTTGAGCCCTGACTGTTATGGATGTTGTTGTTATGGCTGTGATTCTCCAGTGTTTGCTACAGTCTCTTGTCTCCGGACATGGGCTTGCTTGTTAGTCGCTGAGTGTGATGCATGAAGCAAGCATGCATACTGTCGCATCTGCTCTTACGCCTGCTGCAACGCATGCAATAGAGAGTGTGCAACTCTGTGACTGAAATAGTGCCAAGACTTATCCTACACGTCTGTCCCCTGCCCCCACCCCCGCTGTCCCACATTGCCTCCCCTGCAGGACTTCCTAGAGGACGTGGTTCCGATCGTGAACATGCAGCTCACGACGCCCACGCTCGACGGCCTCGCCCACCTCTTCAAGCAATACGTGGCGATGCTCAACAAGGCACGCTCTCCCGAGGAGGGCGACTGGGAGGGTGCGGCGGTGACCATGGCGTCCAGCAGGAGCATGGCCCCCATCGCTGCGGAGCACTCTGATGGGGAGGAAGATGAAGACGACGGACGAGGGGGGAGGGGAGCGGATGACCCTTCTGGCTCCCCCTCCGCGGCCGGTGGCGGCGCGGGCGGCATGGGCCATGTGCAGCGCGCGACAACGGTGAAGCAGCAGCTTGCGCTGATCGCCAACGCCACGGTGCTTGCGGAGGAGCTGCCGAGGCTCGCCGCGCGGCTCACGCAGCCGGTGGGCGCGGCTGGCGGCGGCAGCGCTGCGGGGATCGGGAAGGAGAGCTTCAGGTTCAGCCGTGAGCAGAGGCGCAGCTCAGGCGGCGAAAGCCGGAGGTGGGTTTTGCTGTCGTTGCAGAGTCGAAAGTTCCTGAGACGAGTTGCTAGGCACACAAGAAGTCGGAATCCATCGACTGGTCTGTCAGAGTTAGATTCTGACACTGTTGCGTGTCTACAGCTGGCAGTGATCGCCGGCAAGGCGGTGCTTGCCGAAGAGCCCTCGAGGCTTGCCATAAAGCTTGCTCAGCCTGGGCAGGGACTAAATCTCGCCTTGGATTGCAAAGGACGGTGTCAGTTTCAGCCACAAGCCGGGACTGAGTTCAGGAGGCAAGAGAAGGAGGTTGGTCGCGATGTGATTGCGTGGTCGAAATCGCCAGAATTCTTTGCGAAGTGTCTACAGTTGACATCACAACGAGGCTACGGTGTGCTCTAATCTCCCGCAAGGCAGTACTTGCGCACAAGCTTGCAAGGCTCGTCATGACGCCGATCCTGCCTAGTGGGGAGCGGCAGGGTAGCAGTGTGGCGGGGGCTGGTGGCAGTGTGGCGGGGGCTGGTGGCAGTGTGGCTGTTGCGGAAGGCAGTGTGGCAAGGACAGGTGGCAGCGTGGCAAGGACAGGTGGCAGCGTGGCAAGGACAGGTGGCAGCGTGGCAAGGACAGGTGGCAGCGCGGCAAGGACAGGTGGCAGCGTGGCAAGGACAGGTGGCAGC
>SZWC01006897.1:93078-134045 GCA_023375785.1 Penium margaritaceum | reverse complement strand
TACATATACATATAGATAAACATATACATATACATATACATATACATATACATATACATATACATATACATATACATATACATATACATATACATGTACATATACACATACATATACACATACACATACATATACATATACATGTACATATACATATACATATACATATACATATACATATTCATATACATATACATACTTGTATACATATACATTGACATCTACATGCACAGATTAGTATTCATGTAAAACACATACACGTATACATATACATAAACATTTACATATACATATACATAAACACATGTACATACATATTCATATGCATATTATTTTGCAAATACATATGAATGGAAACAGACATACAGTAACGTATGCCCTCAGGTTTGAGGGCACTGGGTTTTATTTTTAATTGAACTTTATGCATAGATTAAACTTTAAATTGTCGTACATTTTTCATTAGGTGAAATTGTTTTCTGAAAGTATTAAATGTTTGAGACATTTGAAGTTTTTTTGCCAAGTTCATCCGTAGAGGGACTTTAGAAACATGTTTATATAGGTCTTTGTGTGCAAGAATTCTTGATTGCGGTCAGAGTCGGCTTCGACGTAATGTATTAGAAGTTGTTCCCTGTTTTTTGGTACGTTTTTGGGCATTTTTGGGGTTATTTTGTCAGCAAAGCATAGTTGAAAAAAATGCTACTCTGATCCATAAAAGAAACCATGGGGCTTCATCAAATAGAACTTCAGCCATTTGCACCGTTTGATAGGGTGTGATCCGCGGTGGGATTAAATGTTTAGTTGCGCATGCATGTAGACATCCATATGTGTCGTCAAAACTTTGGAGAGAAGGCACCAAAACATTCGCATGCCATTATCCCACAGCAGCAAAGATTGTGCAACCCTGTGCGTCTATAGATGATCAAACACCTGAACCAGAAAGGGTCATGTTTGAAAAAATCCCAAAAACTATGCAACGGACATAAGAGCGTGTGCACCATTCAGCTTGGGTTTCTCTGTCCACGCCACAAAAGGCAAAGTAACCCTTGTATTCCAATATTGTTGAAGTTTTGGAATGGATAGAGAGTTTCTTTGACCGGATAACAACCTTTTCCAACTAACATATTTGCTCTTGGCCACAAAAGCTCTAGGTCTGCAGCCAACCCTGGAAGGCGGACAAGGTGGACACGGTGTCTAGTGTGGTGTACGGTATACTGATTTTCATTTAAACTGATGTAAAGCAATGCACGATAGAATGAAATGTAATTATGCTACTCTCACTTGTTGAAGTGGGAGCAAGAGGTTGATAACATTCAGTGCGTACCGGGTGCTCTGGCTATAATTCCCTTTAGTACAGAAAGTAGAGGCGATCTGGTGATATGTTTCAAGAATGGGGGTGACTTTTATGTCCCTAGTGCACACAAGTCAACAGAAGTCAAGAGTGGATATTTCTGTTCTGAAATTCATGGCCCACTGCGCGGCAAATTCAAGATCTTTCCACCGTTTGGCTGAACAAACTTCCCCCACCTCCGGTGTTTCATTCCATAAGTTTCCGACAACTTCGACCCCTTTCCAGAAAGGTCAACAGATGTATTGCAACTCATATTGATGTTTCCATATCCTTCAGTCAACTTCTCAATGATTCTCAAGTATTATAAGGCGTCACAATACTCTTGAAGCCCCTTGACTTCTCAGCGGAGCTTCTCAAGTTAACCATTCACGGCACAACCTCGGATGCATGGCTCAGCTCGAACGCCAGTGACTCAACGTATGCCTGATTCTCATTCTTGGCATCGTATGTATTTGCTTGACACAATCAACACTTGTCATCAAAATTCACATACTGCTGAATAAAAGTTATCCATTTGTCACAAACACTCAAATTGTATTTCCTCCCGCACCTCATCCTTGTGAACCACCTATGTTCCGCTCAGTGTAACACTTGGCATCAGAGCGCAGTGGAACTGGGGGGGCAACCGACGCACTAACTACCTGGAAACAACCTCTCACCAGTCCTCTGTGCATCTCCACCATTTAGAAGATTGAAGACTTCATGACCACAATGGTGAACAGCAAAAGTGCACCCGGCGAAGAGCAGCAATCCCTGACGAGTTTTCCAGCGATGGAATTCCAGCAATCAGGAGCATGCAAACAATGATGCTTCCCAGGCAAACCTGATGGCAGCAACAACTGAAAATTTTGCAGCAGTTCCAAAAGAATTGGCTGAGGTCATCAAGGAGTTTGAACGGGTTTTCAGAACCAACTACCCTACAGTACGCGGTGCACAAGAAGGAGATGCTTGCAGTCGTGCACACATTCAGCAAATGGTACTGCTACCTGGAATATCCGTGATGCATCGCCCAAATCGACCATCATGCCCTGAAATATCTCAAGACCCAGCCAAATCTAAGCCGAAAAACAAGCGCAATGGATGGAGTTCCTTCATTCCAGCTTTGACTAGGACATCGAGTCCCTGCCTGAAAAAACAAATACGACGGATGCTAAGTCCATGACCAGATCTGATGGCTCAGATTAGCACGTTACTCATCAAACAATACCCGTACCTCACGAGTTTGTCCGCAAAGGGTTGCGAGGAGCTCGACAGGTACAACCCAACCAAGTTTTGGGTCGACGACCCCCATTGGAGACAGATATTCACTCAACAATTTGTCGTTCCTCCAAACGAGGAACTACGACGGATGCTTTGGAGAAATGCCATGACAGAGGTCCAGGTGGACACTTCGGTGATGATAACATGCTAAAAAAGCTGACAACGTATTACTGGTGGGCCATGTTTTCCATGCCAAGTCTAAGTCGGTGTCATGTCCCGAAGTCGGAAGTCGAGAGTCGGCACTTGCTGACCCAGGTTGATTTTTCCATGAAAGTGGTTTCTTAGTTTTTTAAGGATAGCCCCTCAGTTGTGTAATTCTGTGGTTTTCATAACCATGTGGATTTGATCACTTCTTAATCTGCACACTTTCTAAAAATTCCTGGCAACTTCGCGTAGTAAAAACCTCTCTAATTACAACCTACCATAGTGAAGATCTACATTTATTCTCTTGGAAGAGCTAGCCTTGTGTCTCAGTTCAACACTTCTCACACTCTCAATCCCCACAGAATTGACATGTACATGATGCTAATCCAGATCATGAGAGGGTTGCCACTCTATCCTTCTGAGCAATCATCACATTACACCATGGCATACTGACTTAAGGGCAGATGAAGCATGTAAAGCAGTGATTGCAAAGCAGACAAGGGCACTTGAAATCAAAAGTGTAACTGAAGCATAGAAATGAAACAAAACTGTGCATTTCAGCATCCTTTTTCAAGGCGCTTCGATCCTTGCACACTACCTGCTGCAGCTGCACCAGCTGTAGCATGTGACACTGTGCCTGTTGCTGCTCCTGATGTAGAGCCTACTACTGAGGCTGCAGCTCTAGCTGAGGCTGCACCTGCACATGAGGTTGCAGCTCTTGCTGAGGCTGCAGCTACTACAGCGGTGCTCCTAGTAGTTCCAGCACTTGATCCAGCTACTGCCACAGCCAATGATATTGCTCCAGCAGCCTCAACATCCTTGCACTTGCAAAAACGTTGCCTCAGGATCATTGACACCTCCCCCACAACTGCATGTGCAACCTCCTCCATCTCCTTGTTGCTCCCATCATTTCCATCATCCTCCATTTGCTCAATTTCCTCATCCTCCTCCACATCATCCTCATCATCGGTGTGTAGAGCTACAGCTTCCCCTGCCCCTCCCACCACCTTGTATAAGTCCGGGTCATTGGGGTCCACTGCACTTGCAATGTCAGGGTCCCACTCGAAGTTGCACTTGTCTTCATCCTCCATGTCACCATCTACGACACTCCCATTCTCCCCTGCCTCCTCCTCCGCAGCCTCTGCAAGCTCTGCTGTCATCTTCTTTGCCTTCTTCTTACCGTACATCCGTGTCAGCCACACGTTTGTGCAGACCAGCATCTCCAATGTTGACACTTTTAGGCGGTTGGGGTGGGCTTTCTGGATCAGCTCATACTTGGAGAAGACGCGCTCGTTGTGACTACTGCTGCAAGGCTGTGCCAACAGATTCATGACAAGGGCTCGCAGAATGGGAAGGCCCGTCATGTGACGGGCATGCCACCTGAACGCAGGTAACCTGCCCGCCACCACCCGCTCCACCGCCTCCTTGGTGTTGAAATAGTATGCACCTTGTCCACTGCCTAGCTGGCTAGCTACACATACAGACAAGGCATGCACTGCTCTACAGAGCACGTCCCCTTGGTCTGTTTGGAGATGGGCCACGAATGCACTTCCCATAATGGGTATGTCCCCTGTGGCTCATCATAGGAACCATACATTTTTGGCTTGGTTGAATAGGCACCGGAGTCTCAAACTAGAGGTCGCGGGTTTAAGCCCCGCGACGGTCGCAATTCTATTTGTGGCCCAAACTGGGACAGGAAGTTTCTAGGAAGCTTACTAGAGCCTTCCTTGAGGATGACACTTGGCGGTCTAAGGACGCGCCAAGTAGGACAGTAAGTTGAGGTTGGCTCCAGTGGAACCACTACAAGAAGAAGCTTTAGCAAAGCTCTGCAAGTATGAAAGCCTGTACCTTACATGCATCCATTTACAGGTCTTACCTTTGAGACTCCTCACAGAGTGTCCAACCAACGGTAGACACTAAAGACCAACATGCGGACTTCTTGAGGTTGCAAACCAAACGAACCTAAACTGTGGAGCCCTCGTTCGAGGGTGATATGTTATCTTCGTTGCAATACTAAGAGCGGTTGGCAGCCTCCCATGTCGGGACCCGTTTTCTAGACCGTTGCTATCCGGCGCATTGACAAAGGGTTATGGGCCCACACTTCTGGTTCTCAGGCAGCTTCCAAGACCGACTAGCGTGTGGTCTTGTAGGGCGCAGAGGTACAACATGGACACGACCATCGGACTGCTCCATCTGCTCTATCGGCTCCATCAGCTTCTAAAAGGTAGGGTATGCGCAAGTGGCAGACTAGGGGATGAGAAACAGCTCTGTCCATGTGAGACACGACCCTCGAGCCCCAACGGGATTAAGCTCTACCCCTTTTTAGAAGGTGGTACGACCCCGAGTCCGTTCTCTCACGACGGTACCATTGCCTTAGGCGATCGTCGGCGGGAGGGGTATGCTACAGATCCAACTGCACCTTTTGACAACGGTCGCACTCAATAGCCTCATCAGCCTCATTGGCCTCAATGAAGCACAGTAGCAGCGCAGCAAAGAAGACGAGCAACAGCCAAAAATGGCAGATCCGACTCAAGCCCACCTTGAGGCGGGTATGTCCAAATTCACGAGGACAGGTTTTCCCTTGTGGAAATGGCAGTTTGAGATTGTCATGAATGTACGTGGCTACCTTGACATCCTACAAGGGACCGACACAGAACCCGCCGATGCGCTGGTGACGACTCATGCGACTGGCCTTGCAACATGGACGATGAAGAACAACATGGCTCTCGCCATTCTTGTGACGTCCATCAACGAGACTCAACACTCCCACATCACAGGATGCACGGTGGCCGCCGAGGCCTACGCAAAACTCACACGCGTGCATCAATCGAATGCCGTAGCAAACCGAATCTTCATCTTCCAAATGCTGATGTCGATGAGGGTGAGCGAAGGAGAATCAATACCCACATTTTTGCAGTCGTTCGACAACGTGGTGCAAGAGGTCCAGCAAATGGAATGGAATTTCGACTCCAACCTGCGTGCCATGATCCTTCTAATGGCGCTGCCGGAAAGCTGGGGGTCCTTGATCACCGTATTTGGTGGTTGGAAGGAGGCAGATCTGCGTACGAGGCTGTCACTGAACATGTCCGCAACAATTCCATGCGACACAATGGCAGTGAGGCAAACATCTCAGCCTATGCCTGTCGCTTCGGTAGACAAGATGCAAGCTCTTGCTCCAGTGAAGGCAACAGCGGAAGCAGTGGCGGTGGAGTGAAAGGCAATGGTGGCAAGAAGAGAGCAAGAAGCCCGGCAACTGTCACAACTGTGGCAAGGCTGGGCACTGGGCTAGGGACTGCCACAGTCCCAAGAAAGAAAGCGGGAGCAAAGGTGGGAAGGAGAAGAAGGAGATCACCAACATGATGGCTAGCGGGCTGCCCATAAAGGGGGTAGCGATCCTTAGGCCCAGGGCATTCACCCTTCACTCGGGCACAAACCACCACTCATCAAAAGGGAAGGGTGGATTTGTCTCCATGGCCGAATCTGTCATGTGCATCAAGTGTGCAAACGGCAGCGTCGTCCAAGCCATGGGCGAAGGGGACAATGTGATCACGTTCAACGTGAATGGTGCGGAGAAGGCCGTAAACCTTCAAAAGGTGGTGTACATGCCCTCCTTTGCAGCCAACTTGATGTTCGTGTCACAAATAAATGACAACAACATGAAAGTGCTGTTCACCAACAAGGAAGCGGTGGCCCTAAAAAATGAGGACATCTAGATTTTGTACACCAAAGACGATCTCATGCTTCAAGTTCCAAGAGTCGACGGCCTCTACGTGCTTCAAACCAAAGTCACCAAGGCGTCGAATGAGGGACTCGCATGTGCCACCAAGACAGTGGCACCGGAGCCAAAGGATGCACCACCGGCGACCGTTGCGGCCGCCACATCAACCAAGGACACTGATGCTAAGCTGTGGCACCGGCGATTTGGCCACGTGGCCAACAGCACGCTGCAGAAGATGCAGGAGCAAGAGGTAGTCTGCGGAATGGAAGGGTGCACCATGAAGCATGGCAAAGGGCGTACATTGTGTGAACCATGCATCCAAGCGAAGGCAAAGAAGAAGCCGTTTGGGAGAGGAGGTCAACGAGCAGAGCATGTCTTGGAGCTGATATACAGTGACATGTGTGGACCCTTCCGCACACCATCTAATGGAGGAAGTAAGTACGTCCTGACCTTCATTGACGACCACGGCCGCAAGTTGTGGATCTACTTCCTCAAAACAAAGGGAAAGGTCAAGGAGAAGCTCCTCGAGTTCGTTGCCATGGTGGAGCGGCAAACGTCCAAGAAAGTGAAGACGCTCTGAAGTGACAACCGGGGTGAGTATGAGGCATGCAAGGCTTGGCTCAAGCATCATGGCAGCCGCCACAAGCAGACCACCCCTTACAACCCCCAAAGCAATGGCGTTGCCGCGAGGATGAACAAGACTCTGCTCGGCATGGTGCGAAGCATGCTCTTCGACGCCATGCTCCTACTTGGCTTTTGGGCTGAAGCAGCAACAACGGCTTGCAACCTCTTGAACCTCACACCAGCGACCGCCTTACGAAAGCGTGGAAAGTAGCACGACAAGCAGTTGAAGACCCCACAGGAAGCATGGTCGCAAAAGAAACCCAACGCATCTCATCTGAAGGTGTTTGGGTCAACCGCATTGGTGAAGATCCAGTCCGGAGAAGGTGGAGGCAAGCTAGACGCAAGTTCTAGGAAGTGCGTCATGGTTGGGTAGGACACATCACACAAAGCCTATCGGCTTTGGGACCAGGCAGCAGGCAAGCTCGTGAAGAGCCGCGACGTCGTGTTTGATGAAGGCACCCTTGAAAAGGGAGAGCCACTGGACCCAAACCTTGATCCCAAAGAGGGAGAGTGAATAGTGTTGCTTGAGTCCGGAGACCAAGCACCCGACAACTGGTTCGCTTTGCCAGCAGGTGGTGGGAATGGGAGAGTAGCTGCGGAGGATGACGCAACATCTGACATGGACACGGATACCGGGGCGTCCAGGGCTTCCGAGTCTGACTTGGATTATGACGACTCTTCTGACGACGAAGACGACGACGACGACGACAAACCACCACTTGTGGAAGCACCAGCACCAAAGCGAGAAGCCGCACCAGCACTCCGGCGCAGTTTGCCACCAAAGAAAGCACCTTTGTGGTATGAGGATGATTGAACCAGCCTTAGCTGGTCGTGCATGGCTCAAGGAGAGCCATCCACAGTTGCGGAGGCAATGAATGGCCCCGATGCGGCCAATTGGAAGGAGGCAGTGGACAGCGAGCTCGCGTCCATTGGTGAGAACGGCACATGGGTGCTTGTGGATAGACCCAACAAGGCCCACGTGGTCGGATCCAAGTGGGTCCTCTGAGTGAAGAAGAAGCAAGACGGCAGCATCGACAACTTCAAGGTAAGGGTAGTGGCTAAGGGGTTCTCTCAACGCCCGGGCTCCGAGTACGATGAGACGTTCGCACCCGTCATGACCTTTGCCTCCATCGCTCTCTCCTTGGCATTGCAGCCACAAAGAACCTAGAGATGCACCAGATGGATGTCAGGATAGCTTTTCTTTATGGGAATCTTGACAAGGAAGTGCTGATAGAGGTGCCTGAAGGATTCAAAGCTCCCAAGGGCAAGGTTTGCAAGTTGGTGAAAGCGCTCTACGGGCTGAAACACGCCCCAAAGATGTGGTACAAAGAGATGGACCGTTTCATGATCGGTTTCTCCTTCGCGCATTACCAGAATGACCCGAGCATGTACGTGCACGACGATGGTTGAGGGCTGATGCTGGTTGCGTTGTACGTGGATGATCTCATCATTTGCTCGTCTTCAGTCGAGCTACTGGATGAGCTGAAGTCTGACCTCCGCAAAAGGTTCAAGATAAAGGACATGTGTCCTCTCGAGTACTACCTCGGGATTGCCATCTACCGCAACCGAGTAGCAGGCACCATCAAACTCAACCAAACCAATGACATCGGTGAGGTACTGAAGCACTACCACATGGAAGACTACAAACCAGTCAGCACCCCAATGACGGCCGATACAAAGCTAAAGGCCTCCATGTCACCAAGCAACAGAGCAAAACAAAGGGAGATGCAAGAAATCCCCTACCAGTCCGCCATGGGTAGCATCATGTACACCATGGTAGGGACTCGTCCGGACATCTGCTATGCTGTGGTACAAGTGAGCAGATTCATGGCCAACCTTGGGCCACAACATTGGCAAGCAGTAAAGCGCATCTTGCGCTACCTGCAGGAGACACGTCACATGGGCCTCGTCCTTGGAGGCCAAGAACGAACAGACCCCCTTCGCCTGAAGTACTACACCGACGTTGACTGGGGAGGAAATCTCCACGACATGGAATCCACCACTGGATACGTGTGCATCTTGAATAGCGCTGCCATCTCATGGGTCAGCAGGAAGCAGGACTGTGCTTCCTTGTCCTCGGTTGAGGCAGAGCATGTTGCTCTATCTGAGGTGTGCAAGGAGACACAATGGCTGCGCAGCCTGCTTGGCAAAATGACGATGCCACAGAAGGACGCCACAGTCGTACACGTGGACAACATGAGCGCAATCTCGATGGCTGAAGACGAGATCATCTCCCGGCAAACGAAGCACATCAACATACGTTACCACTACTCACGTGACCTTGTCGTGAAGAAAGTGGTGGACTTGCAGCACTGCAAAACGAAGAGCATGCTTACTGACTGCATGACCAAGTCGTTGGAGAGCGACTTGCACTATGCAAGCATTCGTGTATTCGGCATGAGGAGTGCGGCAGAGGAAGGGTGAGCCCCAAGGCATTGATGAAGTCCAGTAAGCGACAAATGCACAGAGGTGCAAGTGAGAGATTTTTTGAAATAGTATGTACCTTGTCCACCGCCTAGCTGGCTAGCTACACATACAGACAAGGAATACACTCCTCTATGGAGTACGTCCCCTTGGTATGTTCGGAGATGGGCCAGAAATGCACTCCCCAGAATGGGTATGTCCCCTGTCGCTCATCATGGGAACCATATGTTTTTGGCTTGGTTGAATGGGCACCAGAGTCTCAAACGAGAGGTCGCGGGTTCAATCCCCGCAACGGACTCAATTTCATTTGTGGCCCAAACTGAGACAAGAAGCTTCTAGGAAGCTTACTAGAGCCTGCCTTGAGGATGACACTTGGCGGTCTAAGGACGAGCCAAGCAGGACTGTAGCTTGAGGTTGGCTCCAGTGGAACCACTACAAACAGAAGCTTTAGCAAAGCTCTGCAAGTATAAAAGCCTATACCTTGCATGCATGCATTTACAATTCTTGCCTTTAAGACTCCTCACAGAGTGTCCAACCAAAGGTAGACACTAAAGACCAACATGCGGACTTCGTGAGGTTACAAACCAAACGAACCTAAACTGTGGATCCCTCGTTCGAGGGTGATATGTTATCTTGGTTGGAATACCAAGAGCGGTTAGCGGCCTCCCATGTCGGGACCTGTTTTCTAGACTGTTGCTATCCGGCGCAATGACACTTGGCCCGTAGCACCTCCTTCACCTTGGAGGGCTCATCCTCCAACAAGACTCTACTGTTCTCAAAGGCCTCGAGCTCCCCATCAAGAGCATTTTGGTTGCGTCCCTCGGGCACCAGCGCCACGACAACCGTGTTTTACGCCTCCACCATCTTTTCGTTCCCATCAAAATTGTGGCCAAAATGGTGTGGGTGGCAACGACGTGCTGCAGCATAGGTAGGACAGGACATCAGGTTAGTCCAGCGAAATCTGAGACGATATCCTATGAACTTCACCCACTCAGGGTTGGGGCACGTTGGCTGCCACGGGACACAGCAAGAGAGTTAACAGACTCAGTGGCATCCAACAGCGCATAAAAAAAATGCCCGCAGTGCCCCCTCAACTATCAGCCTTGCGTATTGCGAGGACAATCGGCAACATGAGCCTTGCCATTGCCTTGACCTGGACCCAAAACACCCCCATCCTTACAATCCTGCGTCCTTCCTTTTTCTGTCTTCCAACCAGCATCCTTGCCCACACTCCCAAAGTAAGTCCACCTAGCACTGCTCACAATCTTCACCAGTGTCTCACGCAAGTTGAAGAGCCTCTCAAGCATTTTGTGCACAGAGCCAAAACGAGTAGCAACAGCAGGCAAGAGGACCAGCCCACCCTTGGCCACCAGCCATGACCTCAAAGTATCCTTGTTCCTAAAGAAAGAGACAATGCGCTCGCTCTTGGAGATGAAATTCTGCCCCCACTTTGTCGTTGCAGCATCCTTCAGCACAAGATCAAGTGATTGAGCAACACAGTGGCTGAAGAACACAGTAGGGTACTTGAGACTGAGCTCATTATATGCCTTTTTGTTCGTTGATGCGTTATTGGTAATAACCTCCACCACCTTCTGAGCACCCACCTTGAGGATTGCATGGTTGATGACTGCAACCACGTGGTTTGCGTCTCTCACCACCCTGCTGGCATCCCTTGAGAAGAGGTGCACAGTGCCTTCTGCGTTGGTGGCCATTGGAGAGTAGATTGGCTGGATTTGTATGTGTGACCACTCATCAACCCCAAGCGGCACGCCAAAAATGTCCCAGCCTTCTCGCAGCGGCCTCTCTTGCTCCGCTAGCTCTGCATCCAAGTCCAGGAGCAAGCTGTCATAGTGCCCTTGGCGGGCAGCCTGAAAGCTCCATTTGTCTTGCGTGAATCCTCCACCAGCTTGAAGACGGTGGCATCTTGGCAAAAGGACAGTGGGAGAGCGTTCTTGGCCATGACCTTCATAATGGTGCACTGGCACTTCTTGTTGGCAAGGATGGACATGTGCTCAGACATGAGTGATTGTTGAGCGGTGTTGAGGGATGATGCTTCAACTGCAAAGCTGCACATGGAGTCCGGGACAAGTGAAGCTGTAGGGACAGAAGAATTCTGGACTGCACCATCAGCTTCACCGCTGCTGCTGATATAGGCTCCTGTTACACAGAGCTCCTGACGCTTGTGCTCCTTCACCATGGCAGTCTAGTCGACTTGGTTGCCGTTTCCTCCCCCGACAGGACCACCGCCATTGTATAGAGTCTCATCGAATGGGGTAAAGGTGCCCGGCGGATTTGCAAGCAGTAGAGGCCCAAGAGCGCGTGCGCATCAGGAGTAACCACGCTACACTTCTTGATGTTGCCCACAGGATGGCCAAAGTGGCCGCGCATGCGAACACTTACGCCAGAAGCCACCTTCCCGCAAGGTCTGCAAATCCATCCTAGGTAGCCAGCTTCAGTTGGGTTTGGCTGGAAGTACTTGCTCAGTGCCTTGACAAGGAGGTTGCCTGTGAGGACAGGTGACCGAGACAAGGAGACTGTTGGAGAGATGCTCCTCACCATGGCAGGAGTGACTCCAAAAGGGAACACCAAAATGACAAGCCCAAGTGGCTTATTGGTTAATGGTGTCCACCTCTAGAGGCAGGGGCCTGGTTTCAAGTCCCACAAGATCAAATTCTGCCCCGCCTCAAAGGAGGTGGAAAATAGATGCCAGGAACCTAGCTCAACCTCTAGAATTCCTCGTTGAGTTTCTAGAAGGCTAGGTGAGGGTCCAGGAAGGTGGCACACCTTCTAGAAAGGATGACTTGTCCTATGGGGCATCTAGAGGTGTCTTTCTCTTCTGGATACCTTCCCATCTACAAGAAGCAAGCTGAGGAATCTAGGAAAGGGCAGAAGCTTCTAGAGGAAGGAAGGGATGTGGGGAAATGACAGCCTACTAAGGGCCACTCTAGAAGCCATAGAATCTGCTAGGAAGCTTCAAATCTGGCATGCTTTGGTGTTATGGAAAGCTTACATCAGTGGCTATGGAATGCCACTACTTGTGAGCCTTGATGAAGAGTTTATTCCAAGTCAATTGAGGCCACAACTATTTCCTCTCTCTCTGAAAAGTTTTTTGCCATCCTTGGAACCAGTTGCCTCCACAGTTTCAGTCTCTCCAAAAACAGTTGGTTGTGTGAACCAGCCACTACTAGGGATCCTCCAGGGTGCACACTCACCCTCAGGCCAACAGAGACAGTCTATGCACAGGTGGGCAGCCTGCCGCTACCCGCCACGGTGGCGAGACACGTGAAATAATGGCTTGAGTCAGCTGCTTCCCCTCTAATCTCCCACGGAGCGATTCACGCTGGTCTCCAATGTTCACCCAAGCCTTTTGACTTGTTTGCTGGCTTTTCACTGGTCACTATGCAGCCCTAAAATACCACACAAGAGAACCACACACATAACATGTGCACAGTACACAGCATGCACGCAACTACGTCGTGTGTGATAGATGGTTCAATGATTTCCAAATTTCAAACCTATGTTTCATATTGATGCCCATGCAGCACACAGCAATATGGTTTCTCAAGAGCCTGTTGGCACACGGATGTCTCGCAGCTTGCCATAACTATAAACAAGCCACAGATGACGGGCCCCGACGATAACATGTGCCCTCTGAGGGCTGACCTTGGCTTAGAAAAGAACGCCAGTTAAGTGGGCTAACTGGTCCTAGCCTACACTAGGGTGAAAACAGAGCCCAGTAGTGATTAGGGGGTCAAGTCAAGTTGAACTCCAAGTCGACTTGGATCGACTTGGATCGACTTGGATCGACTTGGAGACCCCGAATTAACCCCCAAGAATTCAGAAGTCCAAGTAAACATGGCTGGTGGGACAAAATGCAGATTGACGTGGACATCTTCTGCAAATCATGCGAAACCTGTCAGAGACAAAAATCTCTTCGTACGCGACCACCTAGTCTACTTCAACCCCTACCCATTCCGATGGAACCATGGGCCGGCATCTGCATGAACTTCGTGACAGGGTTGCCTGCCACTCCCGAGGAATATGACGCCATCCTCGTCTTCGTGGATAGGTTTTCTAACATGTCACACTTCATCCCGACGAGAACCACAGTCAGTGCAGAAGGAACAGTGCAACTATTTGTAAATAAGATCGTGCGGCAACACGCAATGCCAATACCATCATCAGCAAAGGAGAGGAGAGTTTCACTTGCCATTTTTGGCGTGAACTGATGGCACGCTACGGCACTCGAATCCAGCTATCAATGGCGTTCCATCCTCAGACCTATGGACAAAATAAAAGGACCAACCAAACACTCGAAAAAATTCTCCGAACCTTATGCAAGCCACACATCACTGATTGGGCAGAAAATTTGTAAACCGCCACAATTGCGTACAACTGTGCCACTTCCACCGCAACAGGAAAAATCATGATGTATGTAGTGTACAGATCTACGACTAACCTGAAGTGCGGGTTGTGCCAGTACAAGAAAACATTTCCGAGAATGATTTCTTTATTGCTCATTAAACAAGTCCTCCAGACCGTTATATTTTGCATACATCCCATTTGTAATCGTAGTGGTTCTTGTAGTCTCAATATTCGTAATCTCTCGTTGACGGATTTTCCTTCAAATACCCCTAGTTCGGTCTGCAAACCTAGCTTGGGAACCATGTCCTTGCTTACGAAGCTGTGTGAAGCGCCTCCATCCAATAGTGCAAGTACTGTTCTACGACTCTTGCATCCTCGAGGTTGGATTTTAAACAGCATCGCCGGTTGGTCATCCTCATACCCCTGGTCGAACTTTACGTTCTCAGAAACTCTGTGTGGCAATGTATGCCGTACAAAGTTTATGAGAACGTAAAGTTTGATTCCTCTATCTACCAGTGCTGGATCTACCGGTTAGTCGTAGATCTCTACACTTCATACATCTTGAGCCAATGGAAGAAGCGAAAGTGGAAGCAGCTGACTCATCATCAGCCTCATCAGCCTCATCGCCATCAACAAAGTTCGTGATGGTACAGAAAGAATTTGCATCACTCATCCTAGAGTTTGCAAACGTCTTCCACAATGAACTCTCGAGAACCTTACCTCCTTGACGAGACATTGACCATCGCATCAAAGTAAAGCTAAGCAGCAGACCTACAATTTGAGGGACCTGTCGGATGAGTTATCAGGAGCTGACCGAGCTGAAAGAGAACATCTACGAGATGCTCAATCACGGGTTTATCCGCCCATCCATGTCACCTTACACTGCACTAGTAATTTTTGTGAAAATGAAAACTTGGGAGATACGGATGTGCATGGACTGTCAAGCGTTGAACGACGCTCCCATGAATAACCACTACCCCCTTCCCCAAGCTGAAAAACTTTTTGACGAACTCCAAGGGGCTCGAACTTTCAGCAAAATCGGCTTACGCAGCCGATCTTAGCAGATATGGTTTGTAGATGTTGACAATGAGAAGACGACGTTCCGAACTCACTACGGGAATTTTGAGTTCACGTTGATGCTTTTCAGACTGACGAATGCCTTGGCAACGTTTATGACAGCAATGAACAACATTTTCCGTCCTTACCTAGCCGATTTTGTCGTGATGTACCTTGACGATATTCTACAGTAGAATATCCCAGAGGATCATGATGGACATTATTGAAAAGTTCTCAAAGTTTTACAAAGAGAAAACTTTGGAAATCTCTTGAAATGCAGCTTCGGTTCTGGTTCGATCGAGTTTTTGGGTCACGTCATCAACTGTGGACGGATCACCATGGATCCGAAAAAAGTGGCAGCAATCACTCCTCTGCCGATGGTGGCCAACGTTCGAGATGTTCAAGTTTTCCTTGGCCTCTGCAATTACTACCGGCATTTCGTACAGGATTACGCCCGAGTGTCGGTGCCTCTTTCTGACCTCACTCCAAAAGAGAACGAGTGGTGCTGGGTAGACAGTGAACAAAGAGTGTTCACCGTTTTGTGGAACGCTCTTACCTCGGCACAACCCCTGCGATTAGCTGATCGAACGATCCACGACGTTGTGGCCATAGATGCGTCAGATTGGCAAGCCATTGGCGTAGTCCACTTGCAAGACCACGGCAACGGCAAGCAACCGGTCGCCCACATGTCCGGAAAACAACGAGGACCATAACTCAACTACGCCGTACATGAGAAAAAAATGCTTGCAATCATTCATGCATTCAAGACATGGCAGTGTTACTTGGAGTGCCGCCGATGCATCGTACGTACCGATCACCATTCGTTGAAATGTTTGAAGATGCAACCGTACCTCAGTCGATGTCAAACCCGATGGATGTTGTCCCTGGAATGTGCGTTTGACTACAATATCGAGTACCGGCAAGGAAAGTTCAACTCGGTAGACGCACTCAGCTGGCCACCATATTTTATAGTTGAGGTGGCAACGCTAAACTTGCCAGAAGACCCATACATCGAGCAATTGTTTGCACAAGGTTACGAACAGCACGGTGGACACAACAAGACAGAATTCTGGTACGATGCACCCTATTGGCCACAACGCTTCACTCGCCAAGATGTGGTTCCCTCGAACAACAAGTTTTGCGGTATGCTACTCGACGAATGCAATAACACAAGACCAGGCGGACATTTCAAAGAGGACAAGATGCTCAAGAAGCTGGCGAAAAACTATTTGTGTAACAAGATGCTATCCAACGTGGCCAACTTCTGCAGGTTCTGCGACACATGTCACGAACAGAAATTCCGTCGCACACGGCCACCCGGGCTTGTGCAACTGCTCCCTATTCCAACGGAACCGTGGACGGTTATCTCCATGGACTTCGTCACGGGATTACTAGTCACACCCCAGGGATACACCGCAATACTCGTGGTCGTTGACAGGTTTATGAAAATGTCTCAATCCATCGCGACAACGACCACTGTCACCGCCAAAGGAACAGCGCGACTGTTCCTAAACAACATCGTACGGCTACAGGGCGTACCGAGAACCATCACAAGCGACACATCGGTTGATTCACCAGCTACTTTTGACACTAACTGATGACTCGCTACGGTAGCAAAATTCAACTTTCAACATCGTTTCATCCTAAAACCAACGGTCAAACAAAGTGCACAAACCAGATGCTCGAACACTATGCGAAACTTCACGGAATGGATTCGGCACAAAACCTTGCGATTGCCAAAATTGCATATAAATGAGCAGTTTCCACTGCAACGGGAAAATCTCCATTTGAAGTAGTTTATGACAAACTTCCCGCCAGACCCGCTGGACTACAGTGTCGCAGCAACATCCCACCATCGACTGTCAACGCCAAGAATTCATCACCATCTGGGAGGAAATAGGAAAAAGCCTTGGGAAGACACAAGCAGCGATAAAGCATGCAGTTGACCAACATCTCAGCGATGACATATTCACCGCAGGCGACAAAGTCCTTCTTAGCGTAGCTAACATCAAACTCCGCGGAGATGAGTATTCGAAGCTGAAACTCTGGTGGTTGGACCCGTTTGAGATTGAGCGGATGAAAACCCCCGTGATTGCACCACTCAAACTCCCCAACTCTACGCAATTTCTTCCGGTGTTCCACGGCAACAGACTCAAACATTACCCAAACCACAGAGAAAACTTCCTTGGCAGGGATGTCCCTCCCCCTTTCTAGTTCAAGTGGACAAGAATTCAGAGTATGTCATCGAGGACATCCTCGGCCGTTGACGAAGAGGCAAGAAAACATAATGTATCGTCAGTTGGCACGGTTACAGCGTCACGCACAACAGCTGGGAACTGTGCGACAACCTGTGAGACATCGATCACCTCCTTGACGATTATTATCGTTGTCACCGGGCCACATCTATGCGTGTCTCGGGATGTTGCGGCTAAAGGGGCGGAAGTGTTACGAACCAGAAGTACACGAGTCCCTACTCTTTCTGAGTGGGCATTTCCGTCATTGCACAAACAACCCATTGTGTTGAGAGATGACCATATTCACTTCGATGGTCGAAGGCAAACTGGCCAACTACCCCCGCCTCACTGAATCTTCCAGAACCTTTTGAAAATTTCAACCGCTGTTGCGAACCTACGTCAGAAGAATCTCGGCTTTTCAGTTGACTTCTCGACGCACGGACACGAATCCTGGTTTAGAAAGATGCATATTGCATTTTCAGTGTCGATTCTCAAAGACTCCTGAGTTATGGGCGGACCTTGAATCCAACCACTCACAACGAGACCCTGCACTTGTCGCTTGACAATCGACCCAACGACCCCAACTTTGTCTCATTCATAGTTCGACGCTTGTATATGTATATGTTCCACCATTTCGACAATTGTCATCGAAGTAAACATCCGCTAGTTGTAATTTTCTCAAGGTTCTCAAGTTATAAATCGTGTTCTACCTGGCAACTTGTACATGTTCACCATGTATGCTCCGTTTGGCATAAAGTTGTATATGTGTGAGACACACTCGTCACTTGTCATAGATGGCACTTACTGTTTGAAAATAATCACCATTCGTCTAAAAAAATGGCATCGTATGTTTTTCGCATCTCATCCCTTCGAACCACTTATGTTGCGCGCGACGTAGGAGTGACGTATAGAAAATCCTGAGAATGGGGGCTACAAATATACGGTCCAGTGAGAATAGGGGCAACTTGTAAGTCCTCCCCATGATCAGGTCCACTTGCTTACGATTATTTGGTAGACCACAGCGTCATCTACTCCGTGCAGCTTCGCACAGCTTCCGCGGAGCCGCTGACGCAGGCGGGACGCACAGGGCGCTCTCTACGCCGCGAATCAGAAGAGTGCAGTGTGGCCGCAGCCTCGTCAGACATGAGCATCATGTGTCTCTGATGACGATGCCTCATGTCTCCCCAGCCTAGGGGCAAGCCATGCCTCATACGCGTTGCCGTCGGATGCCATGGCGGTCGATTGCGCTGGAAGGAAGGCCGACACGGTGTGCAAGATAGGCTGCCCCGTGGATGTGGTCCGGTCCCTGCCCACAGCCGTTGGTCTCTCGCTCGCGCGGTAAGCCACCGTGGCCACGTCCACCGCGCCTTCCCAGCAGCTGCAGCGCATGGGCGCACAAAAATGCTCTTTCCAGCCGAGGAAGGTGCGGCTCGTGCCGTGTCGCGGGTATCTTTCAGTGAGCCATGATGGCTCACTGGTCCTTGGATGGCTCAGCCATCCAAGGACCAGGATCGCCGCGCAAGACCTACAAAAACCCACTGGCACATAATTCTCTCACCGCAAAGTCGTGGTGGCGCGGCCGATCCGGATCTCCATTCTTATCCTTGCACACTAGTTGCGAAGTAGCGCCAAGTACGTCACTCCCTGGCCTCCAAACCCGTATCCACTGAAATTCACCCCATCTCAAATTGCACCAGAAGGTCTCCAATTCTTGCTCCCAGCTCCCTTTGTCGTCTGTGGTGATGGCACCCTCCGCCCGCACTCCCACTCCCCTCTCATCTCCTCCCTTCCCTCGGCTGATCGCCAAGGAACGGTTTGTGACCGCGTTCCTTGTGCTGCTACTCATCGGCATGGTGATGGCACAGTCAACGTCATCACCTCGAGCCTTTCCGCGCACTCTCAAGGAGGCGTTCGGCTCCGGTGGTGCCCACTCCCGCTCGGAGACCAAGCTGGTTCCGCGCAGCTTGAATGATAAAAAGGACGGCAGCGACTCCAGCGCGGAAAAGGCGCTGGCGTTCTGCGGAAAGGTGCAGCGGCAGCTGTCACGGTGTCCCACGCCACCAACCGTGGACTCCGTCAAACTGGAGCGATACACGGTGAGTGATTCCGAGAGCAGCTGAATGGACGGGGGAAGTGGATGAGTGGACTGGGTGGGAGGTCACTGCTGACGGTTCAGCTCTCAGTATCACATGACGTGCGCCGTAGCAGTGTCTGTCATTGACAACGGACACAATGTAGTAGGTTGGGTCCATGAGTCACTCGGTGTGTATCCACTTGTCGTGGTCTGTGTCTGGCGCATGCGCGCAACAGCAACACGATGCAGCACAGCCGTGCACATTGCAACGAATGGTACCAGGAGTTGGTTTCTTTTGTCCGTTGGCAGGGTCGGTGGTACGAGATTGGGAGCACGGCGCTGTTCAAGCTGCGCTTCGGACCCGGTGGCGCGTGCATCATTCTCAACTACACGGCAATTGGCAAAGTCAACGGCCGCAAAGCCGTTCGGTAGGCTCCCCACTTACTTGCCCTTTCCCAATNCCCCCCCCCCCCCCCCCCCCCCCCCCCCCCCCTCCCCTCCCACACCCACCACCCTCTCCACCCTTGGTGGCTCGCACACATCTTCGTCTGCA
Organism: Penium margaritaceum; assembly: GCA_023375785.1. Classification (NCBI taxonomy): domain Eukaryota; kingdom Viridiplantae; phylum Streptophyta; class Zygnematophyceae; order Desmidiales; family Peniaceae; genus Penium; species Penium margaritaceum. The sequence goes on along the minus strand of SZWC01006897.1, from coordinate 114,245 downwards.
GCGTCACAGTGGCAAATAGAGCCACTGATCGCACCCTTCAATGTCGCTATCTCTCGAGTTAGGGCTTGCCCTTTTCCAAAGCTGGCCGTGCACGTGGATCCTCCTCCCCACGATAGCGATGAGGCATTGGGAAAGAGAAGCAAGACTGCTCTCCTTGAAGATTTCATTGAACCAACATGCGCGAGGGGGAGGGGGAGGGGGAGACAGAGGGGGAGGGGTTGGGGGAGGGAGAGGGCCAGGGGGAGGGGGGAAGGGGAAAAGTTGGGAACAGAGGGGGAGAATGATTCACCCCCTCTGTTTCTCCTTCTGCAGGGCGAGGGGGAGAGGGGGAGAGGGGGAGAGGGAGGGAGGGAGGGATAGGGAGAGGGAGAGAGGGCATGATTCACCCCCTCTGTTCCCGAATTCTGCAGGGTTTTGAACCGCGGGGTGACGGTGGTAGGTCGCCAGCGCCAATTCCAAGTCGTCAACATGACCACGGCCGCCTTTGCAATTGGCATCAGCGTGCGCTCCCTCTGCTCTGCAGCTGCCGTAAACATCCCAGCCTTGCAGAAGGACATTACTGTCGCAGCAGGGAGGGCTAGTGGCGGCAGCAGCAGTGCACGCAAGGCCATCGTAAAAGCGAGCAGCATGATCTCTAAAGCGGCAGGAAAGATCGCTGAGGCTGCACAGTCAGCCTTCAAAACCATCGAAATGGTTCAGATGCTCACTGCACAAGTCAACGCTGGTGCCTTGACTGCATCGAAGATAGCTGCGGTGAAGAAGGGGTATCTTGCAAGAACTGACAAGGTCGGCGAGCTGACAAGCAAGGTCAAATCAGCCAGAGGCACTTTAGTGAATGCCATTCGTGCTATCAAGGCGGATGGGCCCAACTCTGTGCAGGTACGATGTGTTGAGCGTTGCCTGCACCTGTATGCTGCTAGTATGGGGTCTGCAGGGTGCGGCATTGACTAGGGCATTGCGTCAATTCCTATTCCAATGTCTGATGCCTAGGAGGTATGCGATTTGATCTTTGGCTTGTGCCTTGAGTAGGTGCGGCCATACCTTCATGTATGGTTCGGTCGAGTGTGACTCAGACCTCACCCTGTCGCGGTGACCAGCTTTCTTGTACAATTGTCTCTTTAATGACCCAATCCTATGTTCCCCACATCATCTGGACTGACGCATTCTTGTTGCGATTGCAGATCCACAAGTTGGTGAAATCCATGAATGCACAAGCCAAACGCATAGCACTCGTGGAAATGAACATGAACAAGAATGCTGACATCATTGCTGATGTGAGCAGCAGGCTTGCAGCGAAGCAGCAAGGGAAGCCCATCCCCACGTTTGCTCGAGGCATAGCGCTCCAGAATCCTCAATCGGTGAGAGAACCATGCCCTTGTAGCCATGTGCCTGGGAATCAATGTCCTTATAGCCTTGTGTCTGGGAATCCATGTCCTTGTAGCCATGTGCCTGGGAATCAATGTCCTTGTAGCCATGTGCCTGAGAATCAATGTCCTTATAGCCTTGTGTCCGGTAATCCATGTCCTTGTAGCCATGTGCCTGGAAATCAATTTCCTTGCAGCCATGATTGGGAAACAATGCCGTTGTAGCCATATGCCCAGGAATCAATGTTCTTGTAGCCATGTCCCCAGGAATGAATTTCGCTGGTCTGAGAATGTGCACGCCATTTTTTGTTACGACGGACAAAGTTGTACGTCACGCTTCATCCATGTACCCACTGAACACATCACACGGCTCCTCAAAATCTCACCGGTCATTTTCTGATTCAAACTCATGCTGAAGCTGGACAACGCCAACCACGCCCAGATTTTTTTGCTATGTATTGTTCCAGGTCTTCACTCCAAGTTGTTTGTTCTGTAGGGCTGTTTTTGCAAAACCTTTGTTTGCTCTTGCAGGCGGGGAAGTTGGTGGTGTCATTTGGGCCACGCGGAGGCGGCCCCTACTGGATCATCAGATTGATGGGGCCTGAACAGAAAGGGTACAGCATGGCTCTTGTTTTTGGCTGCGACAACGTTCTCCTCGGCCCCGCGGGATTTGTGGTGAGTTTCTATTTTAATCGAGAAGAAAAGCTAAGCCTGGCAACTCCCCTGGATGCTCCCCCAATGCTTGAGAGCAAGAAGGAGCTTATGCCAAATAATGACTGACCCATTTCCTGTCTGAAACGGTTTCACTCTCACATTTCAGAAGAAACCACAAAAGAAGAAAAACACAGCGAAGCATTCTAGAAGAGAGATGGATGGGCATTTCCATAAAAATTATGTGCTTTTCTTATGCCGTGTGTTGGCAGCCAACGGTGTACCTCCTCTCCCGACAGCCAGACGTTCCCTCTTCTGTCGTCCGCGATGCGCTCGATGAAGTCGCTAAACGGGGTATCCTCTTGGGCGGGGAGAACCCTTTTGTGCGCACCGATCTCAAAGCACCACAGTGCCGTGCCTTGTTTTCAGGCCCTTAGTCATCTTTGCTGCATCCATGGGAACAGAGTAGCAACATGCCTTGAGTGGCTCTATGAAGGGAGAAGAGGGGGGTGCTATGGTTCATGCAGAGTTTCTCTGTGCAAATGGGTGCGGGATGAGGCAGGATACGAACAGGGAGGAAGGTGGATATGCCTCTGATTTTTTCAGATGTGTGCGCCTCATGAGTAAATTTTCTTGAGCCAATCTTTCCTCCACCTACTCTGCCCCTTGACTTCAATTCCCTGCTGCATGCCTCGTCCCAGAACTTGTCCAACATACATTTGCAATCTTCTGCTTGCCCTCATGGTCCGGTGGGCAGTGCCAGCATGTAGCCTACCGTACGTACTTCCAGGAGATTATACATTGCTATCTCCTTTTGACATCCCAGTCTTCTTTGGCACCCACCACCCACTTCGTAGTAGCAATCATGTGCTTGTTTTTTCCCAAAGAAGACAATAGAGCACACGCGCTTTCCATTGCTGACCAAAGAAGTGACTATTCTGCAGTTTAGAGGGTGATGAAAATGCACCAGAAGTTCTAAACGGGTAGGGGTGTTCTTTGTGATGCTGATTTTTATGTGATGAGAGTACCATCAGTGTGAACCACTCGTGCTAAACATGAAAAAAAAACTCCTCCATTGGTTAAGGATACAGAAGGGTGGCAAATTAGGCTTGGCCGGAAACGTGCACCTACCATGGTCCATTCTGCAGCACCACCAGGGTGTCAGCAGTCAAAGGAGGGTGTCTCTTTTCCATGTATCAGTAAGAGTGTCTTCCACACAGATCTCCAAAGGTGTGTGTGACCAGCCACACACCGACGTTGTACACAGAGAAACTCGTTTACTGAAAAATGCATTGGAACATTGGATACACTGTAAACATGGAGGCCATGTAGAGATGCTTCACATCCCCACACGCTCTCTGTTTCTTTCAGGACCATCTAGACCAGTGCAACGGAACTTTTCACTCATCTCTCCATATGCATAGCCGCTGTGTGATCCACGCATAAAAAACGTTTTCCTGCCACTGCAAAAATCATGGATGAAAAAAACTATGGATGTGTGCCTTCAGGTCTCTTGAAAATTCCTCGACCATGTTGGATTCATGAGCAAGTTCAGAGGTCTGTGCAACCCTGGTACTGTCATCATTGCTACTCAGAAGACGCAGGACACACCATCTTTGAGTTTAAGGCACTTGAGCGTACAAAATCCTCAAGCTGTACACAATAGGCACTAAAGTCTGGCTGCCACTCCGAGGAGCGAACTTTGTCTCAACGTATTACTGTCAAAAAGTGGAGACTCTCTGACCCAAGAGAGGGCAGAAGCAGGTTGAAGCAAGAGAACCTGGCAGAGTGACACAAGTGGGAAGACAGACGCAAAAGTCGAAAGATTGCATGAGAAACAGAAGTGGGAGTTAGGGAACTCAGGCTAGTGCAAAGTGGACAGGTGTACACAAGAGAGATGCCAACAGAAGCCAATATCTGTGTGGAGGAAAAGTGAGGGAGCAAAGTGACATAGGAAGGAAAGACAGCTGCGTGGTCGGTGAAGAGCAAGTTAGAGAAGGATTGTACAGCAATGACACAGCAGCAATGCTGTGCAAACAATTTGCAAAGGTGACTGTTCTGGGTGAAGGAGGGAATGAACATCCTCTGACTACAAGTGTGAAAAACAGAGCATTGCTGGTGCAAACCAAGTTTAAATCCATTGATGATAAAATTACACATTAGGGGCAGCTTAGAGCAGCGGCAGAGGTATCCAATTGCTTGTCCTTTCCAATCCCTGAACTTGATATTGGACTTACTGGATTTGATTGCATCAGGTGAGGTGAGAGCCACCAGGCAGCATAACTTCCAGACGTTGCTGGAAGTTATCAGGGAAGTGACGTCTGGTGTGCAAAGAGAACTGAGAGCCACCAGGCAGCGTAATGTGGACAAGAATAACTGAGGAAATCATTGCTGACGCAGTGCTGAGGAGTAGGTGGAAAACGAGGCTGATGTTTTGAGGCGATGTATTGCTGAGGGGTTTGCAGAAGAGGAGGCTGAAGTTTTGAGGCAGTGCATTGCTGAGGAGTAGGTGGAAAACGAGGCTGATGTTTTGAGGCGATGTATTGCGGAGGGGTATGCAGAAGAGGAGGCTGAAGTTTTGAGGCAATGCATTGCTGAGGAGTAGGTGGAAAAAGATTTTAAAAAATTCTCTTGGGGTGCATCAGTGTCACTCGGCAGATGTTGATGAACCATAAGAAGAGTTGCTGCAAGAGTGGAGTTCCTATTCTTGACTACAGAGGGTATCAAGAAAACTGTGTAGTCGCTTTGAATGGTGGCTTCCAAAGAGAAAATGAGTGAAGGCACTGAAGGACTGCTGCTATAGATGTGCTCGAGTGGGAACCAGGATAGGAACTGGAGGTGTGGCGAAGTGCTCGTGCTGTTGGTGTTGAAGTACGTTGCGGGTGCATGACCGAAAATCAGACACTGATTGATGCACAACTACTGATGAAATCATGGGCACACAGAAAACTCCAGGGCATGAGCTGAACTTATGTTTCTAATCAACAAAGTGGGTGCAGGTTGACACCCAGGTGTGACTTAATGTACCGCTGCTGAGAATTGAAAGAATACGGTAAGGGGTTTGCAGTATCCGGTGCGCTTCGAGAGGTTCTGCTGCCAATGACATTGCTGTTGTGGGTACATGTCTGCGGTATCAGGAATAAACTGAAGCTAATGATGACATCATGAGCAAAGGACCATAATCTAGGGGCAAGATACGATATTGTTGATATGCAGGAGACAGCGTGAGGAGGAAAGCTGAATGCAGGGTATGCAACCTGAATGGAGGGTGCCAAAACACCACGTTCAGAAGGGGTTAGGATTCACTGAGTGCACCCTTTCTGGTTACAATGCACTTTGTCTGGTACAGATACCTGGTACACAAGAACTCTACAATTCCAGAAGGTTTGAATGACACGTGTTGAGATACCATGGAAGGAAAACTAAGTGAACATGAAATGCAATACACTGATAACTACTTGTATTCTCTCTCTCTCTCTCTCTCTCTCTCTCTCTCTCTCTCTCTCTCACAAGTATTCCAGGAGTTATCACGGCTATGAAAAGTGATTCCACCTGTGCCTTGGTCCAATTTTTCTAATAATGTTTAATTTCTGGTCACATCCTGACAGCCATGTGCTCGTGCCTGCCATCTGCCAGCTGCAGACCAGCGAAGAATCCACGGAGAAGCTGCCTCTGTTATATCAGTTTCATGGTTATCTATAAAACTCCTCTTCACATCCTATGGCAGGGCTTTTCCTTTCAGGAAAACCTGCAGAATGGCCATAACAGCATTTGGTGAGAGTCAAATTTTAGTCGTATCCCTCTTGAACCACAACGCAGCCAAAATTTTCTGCTCAATCTTGCAATACTCTGCTACTTCAGGCGACTCAGTCCAAGTCTTGTGACACTGACTGCATGCCCGTAACGTGAATATGCTTTGACCATGTAATCTGCAAGGCTTTGGAAAGGTCTGCACATCCGCTTGGCCTTTTTCCACCATGTTGCGAACACAGTGGTACCGCACATCAATGTTCTTGGTCCTCCCGTATTGTGTCAGGATCTTTTTCAGGTTCTTGGCACCCTGGTTATGAATAAGTCATTCTGTAGCTCTGTGCTGGGGTTTGCTTACTGATAACCCTAAGTATGGATTTCTGCCTTGTATGTGGGCGGGGGTGTTCAGTTCATGCAGATCTGGCGGTGGTCCATGCTAAGCGCAGAGTTTTTCTTCAGATATAGAGCCTTCCGCTCTCCGGCTTGCACTGTCACGTGTCTCCCGCTGGCCGTCAGCCCATGCCTGCACAAGTCCTAGTGCAATCTTTGCTATTTCACCGGTGTACTCTAGAATCTGACCTTTGCAAACCTATTCAACACCTCAAAATTGTTTTGTCGCAAGCCTCATTAGAGTTTGTTGGTTCCCGGCCTAGTTTGGCCATTGGAGGGCACTAGCCGCTTAATTTCCAGGTTGAGGGGCAATTCTGCCCTCGCCCTCACTGTTCCCGGGCGAGCATTCCTTGCCGGCCGCCAGGTGAGGCTTGTCAAAAACTGGGGTGCAGTTCCAACGTGGCATGACGGGTCTTCTTCCTCATGGCCTGTTTTGTGCAGGTTCTGAGTCTAAGCGTGAGCTTTGTGGTCACCTCATGCTATGTTTCTGGGAGTGGAAGACAGTTTTGAGACAGTCACTTTTGCGAAGGGAAAAACGTGATTTTGCATTATCTTTTAAACATAGACATGATCTGAACATTTTTTAGGGCTAGTCATGAGCTCTCCAACGCACCAAACCGTGCGCGATTCGAGTCACCGTAACTCCCACTACGTCAGCCGAAGTACAACACCCCAAACCAGCTGCTCAGTCGGCGGCACGCACCACGTGGCCCACTGAGGCGCCCTCACACATCAAGGACCCATGAAAACGCCTCACACCTTTGGGGTCTGTTTCAATGAGTTACACATCATGTTTGGTGATGGGGATTGATGTGGATCGAAACCGGTTCGCGGACCTGCAGTCAGAGTTTTGAATAAGTCCCCAAGTAATAAACTGTTTTACTGAGTTTTAGACTCTGAGCCAGGATTATCACTAAGTCCCTCAGTAACAAAACTGCACTACTAAATTCCGGCGCATCATCCACCGGATGCCTCAGCAGTCCTTCTGGAGCAAAATCCCCAGATTGCATTTTGTTACTCGTTCCGGTCAATTATTCACCGGTAGTTGAACTACAGCCAGCTCCCAGAGCTGCCGCGCACACACGAACTTTAGAAGCCCATATCTCCCTTGCTACTTGTCCGATTCCAGTGAAACAACCTCCACCGGATTAAGCAACTCGTCAACGTTTAGGGGCAATCCTCCATTTTAGGATCCGAGCAATCCTCAAGTTTCCAGCTCCATTGACAAGGAATTTCCTCTCTCTGGCGGCTCGTCGATGCCTCTCGGCGCTGCACTTGGGCATGCAGAGGGGCAAAACTTCAATATTCTCCCCCTTGTACCTTCCATGCCAACTGCTCCTGCTTGCTCTCACTCATCTTCTGTTGTGCCCTCCAGCCCATCATAGCTGGTTATCCCAACCCCGGCCACGCTCAATGCGTGCTTGTCCATGGGTTGCGCTTTGATTGAGCAATCCGCAAGCATGTTGTGTGTGCTGCAGTGCTGCAGCACCACCTGCCCCTTTTCAACCATGTTCCGTGCGAAGTGATAAAGCACGTTGATGTTCTTTGTCCTCCTATGCTGCGTCGGGTTGTTGGTCAGCAAGATTGAGCAGGTGTTTTCCTCATTCACCACTGTAGTTTCGTGCTATGGTACGCCTAGCTCCCCTTGCAACCTGCGGAGCCACACCGCCTCCTTGACCGCCTCGGCCAGCACGTTGTACTGTGCTTCCATTGTGGAGGTGGTGACGTACTCCTACTTTCTGCTGCACCACGAGACCGCTACACTACCAAAGAAGAACACGTAGCCGAATCTAAACTTCCGCTTGTCCACATCGTTAGCGTAGTCTGCATCCAAATAGCAGACCAGACGCAAAGGGTCCGCGCGCCCCTTACCGTTGAACCTCAGGCGCACATGCCGCGTCCCTTGCAAGTAGTGGGGGATGCGCTTGACCGCCTGGCAGTGTAGTGACCCTCGATCGGCCACGTACCTGCTCACCTGGCCCACCGCGTAGGCCAGGTCTAGTCGAGTCGCCACCATGGCATACATGAGGCTGCCCACCGTCGATTGGTAGGGCACCCTTGCCATATCCCCCCACTCTTCTTTTGTTTGCGGCGCCATTGCCACTCTCAGTGCACAGGTCATGGAGACCGGACTGCCAACTAGTTTGCAATCCTCTATGCCGTACCGCTTCAGCACCTCGCCCAAGTAAGCGTGGCCGAAGTTGTGCATGGGCGCCCTCCGGTTGTGCGTGATGCTCACCCTAAGATAATACTCCAGCTCCCCCATGTCCGTCATCTGGAATCTGCTGCTCAGCTGCTCTTACAGCCGCTGTAGGCTCGGTAGATCCATCAAGCAAAAAATCAGGCCGTCCATGTGGAGTGCGACGATCAGATGGAGCTACTTGTCGCGCCACACGTTCACGCTATGATCTGTCTCACAACAGTTTAAGCCGAGTTGTGCCATGAAGTTGTCTATGTGGTGGTACCAGCATCAGGGTGATTGTTTTAGCTTGCACAAGGACTTCCGTAGCTTACACACGTTGTCCTCTGGCACCTTCACCCCCTTTGACACCTCCATGTAGATCTCTTTGTCTATGATGCCATTGAGGAAGGCTGTCTTTACGTCCATCTGGTGGAGCTCTATGTCCTACACGGCCGCCACGACAAGGATTCCCCGGATGCTTATGAACTTGGTGACCAGAGCAAACGTCTCATCGTAGTGCTCACCCTTACGTTGTGTGTATCCCTTTGCCAGAAGCCACACCTTGTTTTTTTCAGCCACACTTTCCTTTGTGAACTTAATCTAAAATACCCTGTTTGAGCCGATGACCTTGGCATCTTTTAGCCTGTCAACCAGCTCCCACGTGTCACTTTTCGTGATGGACGCCAGCTCCAATTTGATGGCTGCGTCCCATTAATCCCCTTCGGGCCATGCAAGCGCCTCTTGCACGGTAGTTGGCTGCATCCCATTAATCCCCTTCGGGCCATCTCGTCATGTCGATCCATTGACCGGTGCTTGCGTCGAAATGCTTCCCCTCTTTTCATTGCCTCCTGTTGCGGCACGACAGTTTTGGTGGTGCATGATTGCTCAAGTGCAATCCCTCCAACTCAACACGCTCTGGTGAATCATCGACCGGAAAGCTCCCCAAGGATGTCTCTCGCTCCGGCGAAACTTTGCCTGAAAAACCGGCGCGTCCGGTGGATTTTCCACCGTCAACTAGTCCACACTCTGCTAGGAGTGTGAGCCTTGGCACCCTCGGTGCCTCATCCGCCCGATCGTTTCGGTGGATCTCCTGATCGGGTTGATCGTCATCAGAGTCCCTCACGTTGGCTGCAACCACTGGTGCACCTTCGCGCTTTAATATTGCATCCTCAACTTTGGCATCCGCCGGCTCCTTCTCGTAGTCAAGGAGTTGGAACCAATCCCGTGTCTTTGGAGAGTCCACCATGCCCATGTCGTTGCTGCTGATGTAGCTCTGCTACTGCCCAGATGTCTCAGCTGTGGATTACCCCCTCTTTCCGCATGTCATACAGCCTATACGCCTTATGCACGCTCTCATATCCAAGGAGGAGATACGACTCTGCCCACGGCTCCAACTTGCTGTCTCGCCTCTGCGCACCAGGCACCACTGCATGTGCCTTGCACCCGAACACTTTCAGGTGTGCCACTCTTGGCTTGCGCTTACTCCAAACCTCCTGCGGCGTCTTCCAGCTGCTTTCCCCCTTCAGCACCACTGTAGGAGTGAGGTTGATGGTGTAGCTTGCTGTACGCACAGCTTCCGCCCAGAAGCTTTGCGCTAACATGGTCTGTACCATGTTCAACAGCGTCTATTTTTCCCCGTACGGCGTAATCTGTTCCCATGTTATGCCCTGATACTTCATCCACCTGCCAGCTTCCACGTACTTTCCACCATTGTTGTTATGTAGGGCTCTGACCTTCCGGCCAGTCTGCCTCTCCACCATGTCAACATACTCCTTCAGCCGGTGCAGGACCTCGCCTTTCTGCTTCATGAAGTACAAATAGAGTTTTCTGCTGTAGTCATCAATGAAGGTGACAAAGTAACACGCGCAGCTCTTTGACGTCCTCTTGAATGGTCCGCACACGTTGCTCTGCTCAACCTCTTGCAGGTCTAAGGCGCGATTCACGTTCTCATTGAAAAGTTTGCGTCGCACCTTGCCGAAAACGCAAGGCTCACACCTTTTGTGCTTTGCTGCATCTGTTACCTCTTCCACACCATCGATGATGAGGCCACGTACAAGCTCGTGCTTTGCCATTTTCTTCATGAGTGCGGGTAAGGAATGCCCCCGTTTTCAGTGCCAGAGCTCCAGATCAGCTCCCCCTCCTTTGGCCTGGTTGACGGTGCGTTCATGCAAGTCTACTTAATCTTCTGACGCGGGGATCATCTTGGTCTCCACGATGTAATGTCCTCCCTCGCGCTTAGCCTCGAGCACGGGTTTGCCGCCACCATCCTTTTGCACGATTGCCCCTCTTCTCTTGAAGAGCACCTTGTACCCTTTGCCAGTCAAGCGGCTTACACTTATAATTCAGCCAATTCGGGTACGTGCTGTACGTCCTTGATAACGCGCTGCACCCGCTTTCCACCAACCACCACCTCCACACCCACATCTCCTTGGCCAGCCGCCGGCTTGACCTTATCGTTCGCGACCACCATGGATTTTCTAGACTTGGTGAAGTTGATGAGCCCCACCTTATTGACCTGGATATGCTCCTTCGCTCTGGAGTCAAGGCATCTCCAGTTGGCCTTCTTGAGGTAGTGGTTTTGAGCTTCATTGAGGAGCACCTTCTTGCCTTTGGCGTCCTTGCCACCGGCCTTTGCCTCCTTAGTGCACTCACAGGCCCAGTGGCCGTCCTTGCACCAGTTACGGCACGGACCCTTCTTGGCGCCCTTCTTGCCGCCGCCATGTCCGCCACCTCCCTTGCCCCCGCTTTTGCCACCGCGCGCTTTGGTGACAAGGGCCGATGAGGAAGACGAGGACTCCCCACACCTCTGTCCTTGCGCCTCATTGTGGATGAACTCTGTGTCCACGCCATAGGTGAGCTTCTCCTCTGCCCATCCTCCTAAAACGATAATGAGAGGATTCCAACTGCCAGGAAATGCCATGAGGAGGACCATCACCTGCAGCTACGTGTCGATCTTCTACCCCACGTCATTGTACTGTGAGGCAAGCAACTCGACCTGTTACATGGCGGTGATGACATCATCTCCCTCCTTGATTCTAACTGTCACGAGTCGCTTCATTGCCAAGATTTTGTTGGCCAGCAATTTGGATTGATGGATGGCACAGAGTGTTTGCCGAGCTTTGGCTGCTAGCCTGCAGCCCTAGAAGTAGCCCCACTACAACTCAGCTGTCCCGGGCACGAGCAGCATGAGCGCCTCCGTGTTCTTCTTTGTGAAGGCCTCCTTTTGCGCTTCTGTCACAGTCACTTCGTCGAGGAATTTTGTTCCCTTCATGACCTCCAGCAACCCCTTATGCGCAAGGTGCACCTCGAAGTACCACCTCTAGAGCCCGTAGCAAAAGCCACCTGCATACTTCTGGATGGGCTGCGTCTCCTTCTGTGCCATTAGCAGTCTTCAACTTTGGGACCTTAGAGCTTGACATTGATGTCGTCCCCATGTCATCATGGCTTTTGCAGAGGACCATCCCGTCCGCCGTGAAAGCCCTGAGCGATTTGTACATCAGTCAGGGCCGTGGGCACAGAATCCTCTGTCAGAAACTGGGGTGCAGTTCCAACATGGCATGACAGGTCTTCTTGCTCACCGCTTGTTTTGTGCAGGTTCTGAGTGTAAGCGTGAGATTTTTGGTCTCCTCACGCTAGGTTTCTGGGAGTGGAAAACAGGTTTGAGACAGTCACTTTTGCAAAGGGAATAACGCGAGTTTGCATTAGTTTTTGAACATGCACATAATGTTAACTCTCGTAGGGCTAGTCATGAGCTCTCAAACGTACCAAACCATGCACAATTTGGATCACTGTAGCTCCCGTTACGTCAGCCAAAGCGCAGCACCCCAAACCAGCCGCTCAGTTGGCAGCGCGCACCACGTCGCCTGCCAAGGCGCCCTCACACATCAAGGACCCATCAAAATACCATTCCGGAGGCGCAGATGTCCCTACGCATTGTGGCGGTGTCCCTCGCACCTTTGGGGTCTGTTTTGATGAGTTAATCATCGTGTTTGGTGATTGGGATTGATGTGGTTTGAAACCTGTTCGCGGACTTGCAATCAGAATTTTGACCTCGTCCCTGAGTAACAAACTGTACAAATGAGTTTTGGACTCCGAACCAGGATTTGGGCGAAGTCCCTCAGTAGCAACACTTTGCTACTGAAATCTTGCAAATCATCGACCAGACGCCTTGGCAGTCCTTCCGGAGCAAAATATGTAGGTGACACTTTGTTACTCGTTCCGGTCAATTATTCATCGACAGTCGAACCTCGGCTTGCTCTAAGACACTTCACGCACACACCAACTTTGGAAGCCCATATCTCCCTTGTTACTTGTCCGATTCCAATAAAATAACCTCCACCGGATTCAAAAACTTGACAACTTTCAGGAGCAATCCTCCATTTCAGGATCCAAGCAATCCTTGAGTCGCCAGATCCATCGACGAGGAATTTCCTCTCTCTGGCAGCTCGTCCGCGCCTCTCGGCACCGCACTTGGGCATGCAGAGAGGCAAACATTCTACATTTCCCGGGCAAGCATTCCTTGCCAGCTGCCAGGTGAGGCTTGGCTAACAAGACTCATCCATTACATCGATACACCCAGTTACATGGACACATTTCACAGTTTTAGGTTTTCTCTACACAAAAATACGGACCTAACTTGCTGAAATGACAGTCATTCCAAGTTGCATTTGTTTCAACGGATTTGTAGATCATTTCTCATGGTATCAGAGCCATTTCTAGGGCTATACATGCAGGGGAGCCAAAAAATCCGGCAGCCGCTAAAGGTATGCGAGTTTGGCAGGGACTGGCAATTTGCTACATGCGCATACAATTTCCGCACAGCTAGGCCTCGGGCAGCGAGAGCTCTCTCCTCCACAATTGAGAAGAAGATGTTTTCTATCCTGGAAGGACAAATTTATTTCATGTTTGGGTGGAGCACGGGTTGGAGGATGAATGTTACCTCTATCCACCGCCAGATACAATGAGGAAGCATGTGTTGCTGTGTGCCTTCAATGCGTTACTCTGTGCTCTTCCTGACAACCAAAGCGAATGCACTGTACCACTTCCAGTCTGGAGGGAAGGGGGAAGACCCATCCGGCCCCCATAGAGTTGCACCTTGACTGCAGGATACATGGAGGCACCTCTTCAAACACCATGAGTAGCAGGGCATGATACTTGTCGTGATCGTACAAGACAGGCTGCAGAACGTATACCCTAAGCCTATAGCGCCAATCATCCAGTATTGGGATGATGCAATGGAAACACGCCTACGCCTGATCTGTCTTGGCCCCCCCTGCTCCATTCTTGAGTGGTTGGATGCGATGCTTCTCTAAAGTAGAGAGCAGGATAAGGAGTTTTGGCATGACCTATGCTTTCTCCATACAATGGCCGAGATTGAGCGCATTGATATCTCAACTGTCTTTAAGTCACTGCAGAACTATGAAGAAATTCTGAAAGGTGAAGCTTGTGAACTGTCTTCCACTTCACCTGTTGCACAAATGCACTAGAGCACCTTTGCATCAGCTGCAGCTGCCGCCCAAAGTACCTATGCACAGGCTGGAGGCCATGGGGGCAGTGGTCAAGGCTCCTATAGCAGTAGAGGCCATTGTTGCAGCTACGGTGGTGGCCATGGGTGCTGCACCATCGTGTCGACAATGGTGCAACTACTGTAGTCAAACCCCAGATTTCAGGCACAGCTGCCCAACACTCCAATGCCAAATGATGGTGAGGAAACAGTAGCAGCAGCTGCAACAGCAGCAGTGGCACTAGCATCCCCAACAGTAGCAGTATCATCCAGATTTCTCAGCATCTATTCAGACAGAACTACAGCCTGTGCCTGGACAGCATGCAACATAGGCTGTGGCAGAAGTCACCAGGGGACTGCCTCCGCAACAGCAACATGTACAGAAACAGCCGATCCCAGCACCATTTGCTTACCCTGGGCCAGTGTTGACCGTGGCACCACGTACAACGGCACATCGATGTCCACAACGAGCATCGATGTAGTCCATTTGAGGCACATCGATGCACAGGTACTTAAAATTTCTCAGGAATGGCAGATTCAAGACAATGAATCATAGGTTTGACTTTTTTGAGAGAACCATTTTTGCCTTCTTTCAGCATAGCATTGTTCTGAGACATGAACACTAAGATTAACACATTTTTTGTCACCACTGTGAAATGAAGAGCATCCATAGAACACTCAGCAACTTCATGTTAGCCATGTATCCACTAACATATGCACTATGTGATGTATTGCAACTACAAAGGAAGTGAATGACACCAGATCATAATACTTCTCAAGTACAGAGAATAGCAGTCCATGGAAGGATGTCAAAGTTGCATTCATGACATGTAACACATGTGGGAAGTTAGAATGAATATGAAGTTGAGGGCATGGAAGTCTGAAGTACATTCATGCTTATCCTACTTCTTAGCACGCCCACGCTTAGATGGCTTTTCAGCTGTAGCAGGACGTTTTGTGCCTGATGCACGGGTGGATGTGTTGTCTCTTCCAACTGCATCATTCAGCTCCTCTGCATGGCTGTTGTTGACACTGTCCTCAGGACGTGGGTCTCTCGGTGCAGGCTCAGTTGTGTCATCTGCACGTCCCTCTCTGTCTGGGGTTGTTGCATCTGCTGCTGTTGAATTCACACGTGTCTGGTTGCGACTGCTCTGCCTGTTGCTATGGGTAGAGACCACTGAGGGGGTCTCCTGCCGCATGCGGACACGGCGAGCATGTGGCAGCATGGGTGTATCTACCAGCACCCGGATATTTGCTTGTATCTCCACCACATCATCATCCGCCTCTGCTCCAACTGCTTCCTCTTCTTCATCCTCCCCCTCACCACTGTTGCTGCTCCCATCATCAGCACCATTGAGCAACTCCACCTCCTCTCCCTCCTCCACAATCTCCCCGTCGTCTTCACTGACTTCTCCCTCATCTGCTGCTGATTCTGCTTCTGCTGCTGCCGACAGCTGCCTGGCTGCTCGCCCGCCGCTCTTGCCATACACCTTGCGCAATCTGACGTTGCAGCGGACGAGCAGCTCGAGTGTTGAGACCAGGAGACGGTTCCTACGTGCAGTGTGCACCAACTCGTGCGTGGAGAACACGCGTTCACATTCAGAGGAAGAACATGGTTGAGAGAGCACCTTCAGCGCAAGATCACGCAAGCTAGGCATGTAGTGCATGTAGTTCACATGCCATTCAACAGCGGTCATGCTCCTCATTTGTACCTTAGCCACTGCAGCCACCGCCTTGGCATTCTTTGCTGCAGTTACTGTGGGAACAGAGNCCTCATCTGCTGCTGATTCTGCTTCTGCTGCTGCCGACAGCTGCCTGGCTGCTCGCCCGCCGCTCTTGCCATACACCTTGCGCAATCTGACGTTGCAGCGGACGAGCAGCTCGAGTGTTGAGACCAGGAGACGGTTCCTACGTGCAGTGTGCACCAACTCGTGCGTGGAGAACACGCGTTCACATTCAGAGGAAGAACATGGTTGAGAGAGCACCTTCAGCGCAAGATCACGCAAGCTAGGCATGTAGTGCATGTAGTTCACATGCCATTCAACAGCGGTCATGCTCCTCATTTGTACCTTAGCCACTGCAGCCACCGCCTTGGCATTCTTTGCTGCAGTTACTGTGGGAACAGAGGTCACCATGACCTGGCCCCTCTGGAAGGCTGATATCTCAAGCAGGAGATCATCATGCTTGTCTGCTGGAACTAAAGCATCCACAACAGACTGCCATGCCTGCATGGTTGCTGAGTCAAGTGAGAGATCATTCCCAAAGTGTTCGGGGTGCATCCTGCGTGCAGCAGCGTACAGGGGGCAGGCCATGTCTTTGTTCCAGCGAGAATTGAGACGTCCAAGCACAAACTGCACGTGAGACTTGGCAACCTTTGCTGGCTTCCTGCCCTTCTTCTCGGCCAGCACCTTCAGCTCTTCTGCACAATCAAGCAAGCCCTCATAAATCTCACCTGCAGAGCCACCTTTCCTGTCAGCCACCCGCAAGGCCCTCACCAGAGGCTCCAACAGGTCCCGGAGCTGGCGTACCTGCACCCAAAAGACCCTGCGGCGTACGATACGACGCACCTCCTTCTTCCTTGCTTTGAAGCCTGCATCCCGCCTCACCCCCATCTGCCTCCACAGGTCCGTGTCGACCATGGTCTCCAGATTTTCCTTTTGGTCCAGCAGGCGGTCAACCATGTCAAACGTTGAGGCAAACCTGGTCTCGCACCGCGCCAGCAGCATCTTGCCGCCACTCCTCTCGCGCAGCCAGGAGCGTGGCAGGTCATTGTTCCGCACATAAGGCACTACCTTCTCACACCTGCTGATGATTGATCCACCCCAGTCTGTCTTGGCCACGTCCTTCATTATCAGGTCGATGTTATGCGCGCAGCAGCCCTGGAAGAAGAGGGAGGGGTATTTCTGCTTCAGGTCCGTGAATGCCTTCTTGTTGGTGGATGTGTTGTCACAGATGACGGAGACCACCCTCTTCTCCCCCACTATCTCGATGGCTGCTTCAATCATTGCTGCGGTATGGTCTGCGTCACGGCTGAGGCCGCTGGCATCACGCGAGTAGAGGTGCACGGATCCTTGCGCGTTACACGCCATCGCATTGTAGATGGGACGGACCTGGCGGTCAGACCATTCATCAACGGCCACAGAGCAGCCATAAATGTCCCAGGCCTGCTTGAGGGGAGCATCGAGCTCTTCAAGCTCTTTGTCCAGCTTCGGCAGAAGGTCCTTCACAACTGTCGTGCGGCTTGGAAGCCGGAAGCCGGAGGAGGTTTTCCTGCCATTCTTCACCACCTCCAACAACGCCGCCTCCCGACAGAAGGAGATTGGCGANACAGATGACGGAGACCACCCTCTTCTCCCCCACTATCTCGATGGCTGCTTCAATCATTGCTGCGGTATGGTCTGCGTCACGGCTGAGGCCGCTGGCATCACGCGAGTAGAGGTGCACGGATCCTTGCGCGTTACACGCCATCGCATTGTAGATGGGACGGACCTGGCGGTCAGACCATTCATCAACGGCCACAGAGCAGCCATAAATGTCCCAGGCCTGCTTGAGGGGAGCATCGAGCTCTTCAAGCTCTTTGTCCAGCTTCGGCAGAAGGTCCTTCACAACTGTCGTGCGGCTTGGAAGCCGGAAGCCGGAGGAGGTTTTCCTGCCATTCTTCACCACCTCCAACAACGCCGCCTCCCGACAGAAGGAGATTGGCGATGCAGTGACACACATCAGCTTCACGATGCTTAGCTGGCACCGTTCATTGTGGCCACGCTCCAGATGCTGGTCCATGCTAGACTGGCGGAAGGAAGAAGCCCGCTTGATGTCAAAGACAGGAACCATGTCGGAGGGGCTCTCCCTCTGGTGGGTCTGAGAGGGCGTCGGGTCGTCGTCATCGCTATCAGCTTCCAAGATGACACCAGCAGCTGCTGCGGTGGATTCTCTCTCAAACTTCTCCCACAACTTGAGCCAGGCCACAGGTTTGTCCTTTGTACCCCACTCAGGCCCGAGGCCTTTGTACAGTTGCACGCTCTGAGGCTTCCATCCAGCCGGGGGCGGTGGGTCACGGTCGAGGCCTAGGACGTCCCGACACGTGGGCGGTGGATATGGGCACTTCCCCACGTTGTGGTTATCACCACTGAAGTGGCCGTGGATGCGGTCACAAGTGCCGGACTTGATGGTGCCACATGCACCACACCTCCACCCAGCCTTCTTTGTTTTCGTCGGGACGGGCTCGCAGTGTTTACTCAGCTCCTTGGTTAGGTGATCTCCGCTGCACGCACGTTTCTTTGCCGGATTCCACTTGGACGCGTCGAAGGTTTCGGTCAGGCCAGAGGAGGGATTGGGTGACTGGACAGTGTTGGCTGCAGAAGAGGCTCCTCGTGAGGGCTGAGACGATGAGCGAGAGGGATGCGTCGCCATTCTGGTGCGACGCTAAGTGTCGCACCAGACGGCGACAACAAAGGTACCTCGTTACTGGCACTTTGTCCTTAAAGGACGTGTTGTGCNAACCAATCCATCCTCTCATACAAGCAAACTATTGCTCTTTGAAAGAAAAGAACCGATATTTGTTTATCAACAAGTAACTGACGTCATGTAAGCAAAAAAGGGATTTTCGACAGCCAAAACAAGGAATCTTTCACTCGATGGTTGCGGCGGCGTACATGTCAACGTATCCAGCTGGCATCCCATTCGAGGACTACTCAATCACCAAAGTGATGAGATTCCATATCCACCAATGGGTGTCCTCCATTTGCTGACGTGTGCATTGTATGCATGCATGAATATCTACTGTCATGCCTTAATGTGCTGCAGTATATGATATGTATTTATCCATCAAAGTAGGCTCTCGACGGTGGAGTGTCGAGGCCGAACGTGATTTTCCGATATATGCAAAAATGCCCACTTCAGAAGTGGTCACTGATAGGATCCCCAAAACACCCGGTTTTGCCCGTCCGGGGTCGTGTTTGAGCCCTACAACGCCACGATGCCACAACGATGTTGCTCGTTGTGGCGTTGTCGTTGTAGGGCCCCTACAACGAACCACGAGGGCAACACTGCCCTGGGCCCTACTACATGTTGGAATGATGCTCCTCACCATGGCAGCAGTGACTCCAAAAAGGAACACCAAAAAGACAAGCCTTAGTGGCTTACTGGTTAATGGTGTCCACCTCTAGAGGCTGGGGCTTGGGTTCAAGTCCCACAAGATGAAATTATGCCCTGCCTCAAGGGAGGTGGAAAATAGATGCCAGGAAGCTAGCTCAACCTCTAGAGTTCCTCTTTATGTTTCTAGAAGGCCAGGTGAGGGTCCAAGAAGGTGGCACACCTTCTAGAAGGGGTGACTTGTCCTACAAGGCATCTAGAGGTGTCTTGGTCTTCTGGACACCTTCCCTCCTACTAGAAGCAAGCTGAGGAATCTAGGAAGGGACAGAAGCTGTTGGAGTAATGCTCCTCACCATGGCAGGAGTGACTCCAAAAAGGAACACCAAAAAAGACAAGCCAAGGTGGCTTAGTGGTTAATGGTGTCCACCTCTAGAGGCACGGGCCCGGGTTCAAGTCCCACAAGATGAAATTCTGCCCTGCCTCAAGGGAGGTGGAAAATAGATGCCAGGAAGCTAGCTCAACCTCTAGAGTTCCTCTTTACGTTTCTAGAAGGCCACGTGAGGGTCCAGGAAGGTGGCACACCTTCTAGGAGGGGTGACTTGTCCTACAAGGCACCTAGAGGTGTCTTGGTCTTCTCGACACCTTCCCTCCGACTAGAAGCAAGCTGAGGAATCTAGGAAGGGGCAAAAGCTTCTAGAGGAGGGAAGGGATGCATTCCTAGGTGGGAAAAGGACAGCCTACCAAGGAGCACTCTAGAAGCCATAGAATTTGCTAGGAAGCTCCAAATCTGGCATGATTTGGTGTTTTGGAAAGCTTAGATCAGTGGCTATAAAATTCCACTGCTTGTGAGCCTTGATCAAGTGTTCATTCCCAGTCAATTGAGGCTAAAACTATTGCCACAATCTCTGACCAGATTTTGCCATCCTTGGAACCAGTTGCCTCCACAGTTTCAGTCTCTCCAAAAACAGTTGGTGGTGTGAACCAGCCACTGCTATGGACCCTCCAGGGTGCACATTCACCCTCAGGCCAACAAAGGGTCATGGGCCCACGCCTCTAAGGGGTTCAAAGCCAGCTTGATTTCACGCTTCCAACAGCAAGACATGGTAACCAGCGAGCAAGAGAGCAGCCACGCTGTCCTTAAGTTTGATGGGACAGGCTTTGCGTTGTGGAGGTGGCAGTTTGAGGTCTTCCTCGATGACAAAGGATTGCTTGAGCTCCTAAAAGGTGATGAGACTGCTCCGCCGGAGACTGCAACGGCTGAGGTGAAGGAGGCATACAAGAAGCGCAACAAAAAGGCATTGGCGCTCCTTGTGTCCGCGTCATGCCCACCACAACTTGGGCACATCCAAGGATGCACCCTGGCCGCGGACGCATGGTCAAAACTCTGCTCCATCTACCAGTCAAGCAACCTTGCCAATCAGCTCTTCATCTTCAAACGGCTCGTCACCCTCCGAGCCAACGAAGGCGACAGCATCATGGAGATCATGCAGCAGATTGAGTCCCTCGCAGCGGAGTGTGTGGCCACGGGTTGGGAGGTCGAATCTCAGTTGCAAGCTATGATCCTCCTTCTGGCCTTGCCAGACAGTTGGAGTCCCATGATCACAGTCCTTGGTGGCTGGCCTTCCGACGGGCTGAAGTACCCGAAGGTTGCTGAGTACGTGCGCAATGAGTGGATGCGACGTGGCGGTCGAGAGAGTGCAGCGGCATCAAATTCAGCTTACACAGTTCATCCTCAAAGTGGAGGCCGAGGCGACAAGTGGAAGGGTGTCAAACAGGGCACTAAGAAAGGTGACAAGAAGGGGGAGTGCTTCAACTGCGGCAAGGAGGGTCACTACGCACGCAACTGTCCCAAGAAGAAAACAGATCGTTCGCAGCGGGGCGGGAAGAAAGATGAGCACGCCCTTATGGCGTACAACTCCACCAACTTGAAGGATCCGGGAGTTGCCGTCATCGACTCCGGATCAGGCCGCCACACGCAATGCAACAGGGCGGCATTTGTCACCTACGGCGCCTCGGAGAGACGCATGACGGTGGCCAATGGAAAAACAGAGGTGGCCGCCGGTGAAGGTAACGTCCGCATTGAGTCAATTGTGGATGGCAAACCTGTCACGAGCACAATCTACTATGTGCTGCATATGCCCAACTTTGAGGCAAACCTGCTCTCTGTCAGCCGCCTTACTGACAAGGGACTTGAGGTGCTCTTCACAAAGAAGGAGGCCGTCATCCGCAAAGAGGG
>SZWC01006897.1:51475-92790 GCA_023375785.1 Penium margaritaceum | reverse complement strand
GGGTGGATGAAGAGCAAGGGGATTGAGTGGCAGAAAACAACTCCACACTCCCCACAACATAATGGCGTCGCAGAGAGAGCGAATCATACAATCCTTAACATGGTGCGATCCATGTTGAGCGACGCCGGCCTTACACAACGGTATTGGGCGGAGGCGGCAAGGAAAGCAGCGTACATCATGAATCTCATGCCGACCAAGCCGCTGAAGGACATGGAGAGCAATGCGTGGAAGACGCCACAAGAGGTGTGGAGCGGGAGGAAGCCGGCGGTGGGTCACCTCCGCACGTTTGGTTGTGTTGCACATGCAATGGTGCAGGCACGTGAGGGACAGAGCAAGCTGGACCCGCGTACCCGCCGGTGTATATTCCTTGGATATGAGAGCGGAAGCAAGGCGTATCGGCTCTTTGACCCAAGGAGGCAACAGATTGTGCGGAGTAGCGACGTCACATTCGACGAGAAAAGCCGTTGGACAGACAAGGAGGCAGGTCTCTCCAAGAGGGAAGAGTGGATTCCACTCCTTGAGGGGGAGACGCCGGAGGACGTGAATGGGGTAACATCCTTGTAGCAGCACCAGGCGGAGAGGATCGCCCGAGCTATGGGCGACCGACAGAATTTGTTCCGGCCAGTTCGGATGAAGAATCCGAAGCACCGAAGATGGACGTGGAGGCGGGGAGTCGACTGATGTCTCCAAGGTCTCCAAGAGAGGGGGAGCAGACGCTTGGAGAGGATGGCGCCGAAAGGGGACAGCAACAACAACCGCCTCAAGAGCCCCGCACGAGTTACCGTGTGTGAAGAAAGGAAAAAAGGTACGATGCCGACAAGGGCATCTAGACTGGGTTCGCACAAGTCTTCTTCGCACAAGAGGAGCCTCAAGGAGGCACTGCATTAGAAGGATGAGGCTGAGTGGGAGGGAGCAATAAAATACAAGCTCGCCTTCCATGAGGAGAAAGACTCCTCAGTAGCAGGTTGAGCATGGACGACTGCCATGGGTGATGCGCAAGGGGGAGATTGCTGGAGTACTGCTCCTCACCATGGCAGGAGTGACTCCAAAAAGGAACACCAAAAAAGACAAGCCAAGGTGGCTTAGTGGTTAATGGTATCCACCTCTAGAGGCACGGCCCGGGTTCAAGTCCCTCAAGATGAAATTCTGCCCTGCCTCAAGGGAGGTGGAAAATAGATGCCAGGAAGCTAGCTCAACCTCTAGAGTTCCTCTTTAAGTTTCTAGAAGGCCAGGTGAGGGTCCAGGAAGGTGGCACACCTTCTAGGAGGGGTGACTTGTCCTACAAGGCATCTAGAGGTGTCTTGGTCTTCTGGACACCTTCCCTCCTACTAGAAGCAAGCTGAGGAATCTAGGAAGGGGCAGAAGCTTCTAGAGGAGGGAATGGATGCCTTCCTAGGTGGGAAAAGAACAGCCTACCAAGGAGCACTCTAGAAGCCATAGAATTTGCTAGGAAACTCCAAATCTGGCATGATTTGGTGTTCTTGAAAGCTTAGATCAGTGGCTATAAAATTCCACTGCTTGTGAGCCTTGATCAAGTGTTCATTCCCAGTCAATTGAGGCTAAAACTATTGCCACACTCTCTGACCAGAGTTTGCCATCCTTGGAACCAGTTGCCTCCACAGTTTCAGTCTCTCCAAAAACAGTTGGTGGTGTGAACCAGCCACTGCTAGGGACCCTCCAGGGTGCACACTCACCCTCAGGCCAACAGAAGCTTCTAGAGGAGGGAAGGGATGCCTTCCTAGGTAAGAAAAGGACAGCCTACCAAGGAGCACTCTAGAAGCCATAGAATCCGCTAGGAAGCTCCAAATCTGGCATGCTTTGGTGTTCTGGAAACCTTAGATCAGTGGCTATAAAATGCCACTTCTTGTGAGCCTTCATTAAGTGTTAATTCCCATCCGATTGAGGCCAAAACTATTTCCTCAATCTCTGACCAGTTTTCTGCCATCCTTGGAACTAGTTGCCTCCACAGTTTCAGTCTCTCCAAAAACAGTTGGTGGTGTGAAACAGCCACTGCTAGGGACCCTCCAGGGTGCATACTCACCCTCAGACCAACAAAGGGTTATGGGCCCACGCCTCTAAGGGGTTCAAAGCCAGCTTGATTTCATGCTTACAACAGCAAGACATGGAAACCAGCGAGCAAGAGAGCAGCCGCGCTGTCCTTAAGTTTGATGGGACAGGCTTTGCCTTGTGGAGGTGGCAGTTTGAGGTCTTCCTCGACGACAAGGGACTGCTTGAGCTCGTAAAAGGTGATGAGAGTGCTCCACCGGAGACTACAATGGCTGAGGTGAAGGAGGCATACAAGAAGCGCAACAAAAAGGCATTGGCGCTCCTTGTGTCCGCGTCATGCCCACCACAACTTGGGCACATCCAAGGATGCACCCTGGCCGCGGAAGCATGGTCAAAACTTTGCTCCATCTACCAGTCAAGCAACCTTGCCAATCAGCTCTTCATCTTCAAACGGCTCGTCACCCTCCGAGCCAACAAAGGCGACAACATCATGGAGATCATGCAGCAGATTGAGTCCCTCGCAGCGGAGTGCGTGGCCATGGGTTGGGAGGTCGACTCTCAGTTGCAAGCTATGATCCTCCTTCTGGCCTTGCCAGACAGTTGGAGTCCCATGATCACAGTCCTTGGTGGCTGGCCTTCCGACGAGCTGAAGTACCCGAAGGTTGCTGAGTACGTGCACAATGAGTGGATGCGACGTGGCGGTCGAGAGAGTGCAGCGGCATCAACTTCAGCTTACACAGTTCATCCTCAAAGTGTAGGCCATGGCGACAAGTGGAAGGGTGCCAAACAGGGCACTAAGAAGGGTGACAAGAAGGGGGAGTGCTTCAACTGCGGTAAGGAGGGCCACTACGCGCACAACTGTCCCAAGAAAAAAACACATCGGTCGCAGCGGGGCGGGAAGAAACATGAGCACGCCCTTATGGCGTACAACTCCACAAACTTGAAGGATCCGGGAGTTGCCGTCATCGACTCCGGATCAGGCCGCCACATGCAATGCAACAGGGCGGCATTTCTCATCTACGGCGCCTCGGAGAGACGCATGACGGTGGCCAATGGAAAAACAGAGGTGGCCGCCAGTGAGGGTAACGTCCGCATTGAGTCAATTGTGGATGGCAAACCTGTCACAAGCACAATCTACGATGTGCTGCATATGCCCAACTTTGGGGCAAACCTGCTCTCCGTCAGCCGCCTTGCCGACAAGGGACTTGAGGTGCTCTTCACAAAGAAGGAGGCCGTCATCCGCAAAGAGGGCAAAGGTGAGGTGATTGTGCGTGCCAAGAGGGAGGAGGACTTGTACCTGCTACGCGCGAAGATCCTCAGCAGCCCGGTGGGGTCCAACGCTGCCAATGTTGCAACCAAGGAGGGAGGAGACCTGGACCTATTGCACCGCCGACTCTGCCACATTTCTCCATCGACCGTGAAGGAGATGGCTAAGAGGGAAGTGGTGCGGGGTCTCCAAATCAGCGGCCTTGATGGAACCAAGGAGACCGTGTGTGAGCCATGCATCATTGGCGAATCAACTCGGCAGCCGTTTGTCGCCATGGGGACATGTACATAGGCAAAACTGGCCGTGGTACACACAGATGTGTGTGGACCGCTTGAGAGCTCCATCGGCGGAGCTCACTACTTCCTCACCTTCAGCGATGACCACAGCGGGAAACTCTACCTCTACCCAATGAAGCGGAAGAGTGAGGTCCTTGCGTGCATGCAAGAGTTTATGGCTGATGTGGAGCGGCAAACAGAGTTGAAGGTGAAGGCGTTCCGGAGTGACAACGGCGGTGAACATGCGGGGTGCCTTGGGTGGATGAAGAGCAAGGGGAGTGAGTGGCAGAAAACAACTCCACACTCCCCACAACAGAATGGCATCGCAGAGAGAGCGTATCGCACAATCCTTAACATGGTGCGATCCATGTTGAGCGACGCCGGCCTTACACAACGGTACTGGGCGGAGGCGGCAAGGACAGCAGCGTACATCATGAATCTCATGCCGACCAAGCCGCTGAAGGACAAGGAGAGCAATGCGTGGAAGACGCCACAAGAGGTGTGGAGCGGGAGGAAGCCGACGGTGGGTCACCTCCGCACGTTTGGTTGTGTTGCACATGCAATGGTGCAGGCAGGTGAGGGACGGAGCAAGTTGGAGCCGCGTACCCGCCGGTGTATTTTCCTTGGATATGAGAGCGGAAGCAAGGCGTATCGGCTCTTTGACCCAAGGAGACAGCAGATTGTGCGGAGTCGCGACGTCACGTTTGACAAGAAAAGCCGTTGGACAGACAAGGAGGTAGGTCTCTCCAAGAGGGGGGAGTGGATGCCACTCCTTGAGGGGGAGACGCCGGAGGACGTGAATGAGGGTGACATCCTCGCATCACCACCAATCGGAGAGCATCGCCTGAGGGATGGGTGAGCGGGAGACTTTATTCCGACCAGTTTGGATGAGGAATCCGAAGCACCGGAGATGGACGTAGAGGTGGGGAGTCAACAGATGTGTCCAAGGTCTCCAAGAGAGGGGGAGCAGGCGCTTGGAGAGGATGGCGCCAAAAGGGGACAGCAACAACAACAACCGCCTCAAGAGCCCCGCACGAGTAACCATGTGCGAAGAAGGACAAAAAGATATGATGCCGACAAGGGAATTAGGACTGGGTTTGCACAAGTCTTCTTCACGCAAGAGGAGCCTCAATCTGTAAAGGAGGCACTACAGCCGAAGGATGGGGCTGAGTGGGAGGGAGCAATGAAATCTGAGCTTGCCTCCCACGAGGAGAACGGCACTTGGGAGCTGGTTGACCGGCCGGAGGGCGAGAAAATCATCCGCTCCAAGTGGATCTTCCGGAAGAAGCTCACAAAGGAGGGGAAAGTGGAGCGGTACAAGGCGCGGCTGGTGGCGAAAGGATATGCCCAGAGAAAAAGGGGAGCACTACGACGAGACCTTTGCACCAGTTGCCAAGTTTGCCTCCATCCGTACTATCCTCTCGGTGGCAGCGGCACGCGACTACGCAATCCACCAAATGGACGTGAAAACCGTGTTCTCAATGGCGACTTGGACAAGGAAGTCTACATGGAGGTGCCAGAGGGGGTGGATGCGCCGCAAGGTAAGGTGTGCCGGCTTCGCAGGGCGCACTATGGACTGAAGCAAGCTCCGCTCATGTGGTACCTCAAGATGGATTGTTTCATGGGTGAGCTTGGCTTCAAGCGCTGCGAGGCCGATCACAGCGTGTACATGCATCATCAGCCAGGAATCCACCTAATTGTCGTCCTCTACGTGGATGACCTCATCCTTGTGTCTTCGGATGAGGGGGAGCTCAAGAGCCTGAAGCAACAGCTTGGCGGCCGGTTCAAGATGACAGACATGGGTGAGCTTGAGTACTACCTCGGCATTGCCATCAAGAGGGACCGCAAAGCACGCACACTAGAGATGGTTCAAGAAAAATATGTGCAGGAGGTGCTCCGCCGCTACAACATGGAGGAGTGCAACCCCATCAGCACACCTATGACAACGACATGTGAGCTGAGCTTGAGCATGGGCCCGAGCACGGAGGACGAGAAGGCGGAGATGGCTGGAGTACCGTACCAATCCGCAGTTGGCAGCATGATGTATGCCATGGTGGCGACGCGGCCTGACCTTGCCTTTGCTGAAGGACAAGTGAGCCGCTATGTCGCTGATCCGGGGCCGCTACATTTGCAAGCGGTGAAGAGAATCCTCCGCTACTTGAAGGCAATGACACATTCGCGACTTGTGTTTGGAGGGGGAGCCCGGACTGACTCCCTCGAGTTGGTTGGCTACTCTGATGCTGACTGGGCAGGTGACATTGATGACCGCAAGTCGACATCAGGCTATGTTTTTGTGCTTGGTGGTGCAGCGGTGTCTTGGGGAAGCCGGAAGTAGGACAGTGTGGCTCTATCCAGCACTGAGGCGGAGTATATTGCGCTCGCGGAAGCCGCAAAGGAGGCACTATGGCTGCGGCGATTACTCATGGAGACTGCGGTGCCGCAAAAGAAGCCAACGGCACTCAATGTTGAAAACATGAGTGCCATCAGTCTGACCAAGAACCCTGTGCTACACTGGAGGACCAAGTACATAGAGATCCGGTATCACTTTGCACGAGACCTTATTGCAAAGGGTGATGTGGTGCTTGTGCATTGCGGCACAAAGCACATGCTTGCTGATGCCATGACAAAGGCGCAACTCAAGGACAGGCATGATGCTACTTGTATGGAGCTTGGGCTTTCCCAAGCCTCTTGAGTTGCACGCTGAGCATGGACAACTGCCATGGGTGACGCGCAAGGGGGAGATTGTTGGAATGATGCTCCTCACCATGGCAGGAGTGACTCCAAAAAGGAACACCGAAAAGACAAGCCTTAGTGGCTTAGTGGTTAATGGTGTCCACCTCTAGAAGCAGGGGCCCGGGTTCAAGTCCCACAAGATGAAATTCTGCCCTGCCTCAAGGGAGGTGGAAAATAGATGCCAGGAAGCTAGCTCAACCTCTAGAGTTCCTCTTTATGTTTCTAGAAGGCCAGGTGAGGGTCCAAGAAGGTGGCACACCTTCTAGAAGGGGTGACTTGACCTACAAGGCATCTAGAGGTGTCTTGGTCTTCTGGACACCTTCCTTCCTACTAGAAGCAAGCTGAGGAATCTAGGAAGGGGCAGAAGCTTCTAAAGGAGGGAAGGGATGCCTTCCTAGGTGGGAAAAGGACAGCCTACCAAGGAGCACTCTAGAAGCCATAGAATCTGCTAGGAAGCTCCAAATCTGGCATGCTTTGGTGTTCTGGAAACCTTAGATCAGTGGCTATAAAATTCCACTGCTTGTGAGCCTTGATAAAGTGTTAATTCCCATCCAATTGAGGCCAAAACTATTGCGTCAATTGCTGACCTGTTTTCTGCCATCCTTGGAACTAGTTGCCTCCACAGTTTCAGTCTCTCCAAAAACAGTTGGTGGTGTGAAACAACCACTGCTAGGGACCCTCCAGGGTGCACACTCACCCTCAGACCAACACTACATCCCGTTGTTCTCCACGGTACCAGTCCGAGTGCCGGAGTGGACCCATCATGTGTATGGCGTGATGGAGGCTGTGCCCATGGGCAACACTCAGGGGGCACATCCGGATCTGCACCTGCCAGAGCCCACAGAGCCCTCAGCACCTAGGTCCATGACCTGGGTATGCACATGTATCCACATAGCACACAGTGCCCATGCATGAGTTGCTTCTTGACACCGCATCATCATGTCACATTTCTGCGCATCATCACACTCTGAGCGTCTGAGCGTTTGAGCTTCTGTAGCGCTCCATGGGCTAGGTAGGATCATGTGGCTGACTGGTGCCTAGTACATTCCTTAGCTGAAGGTGAAGCTGTTTTAGGGGGGGCAGCTAGACAGGCAAGCAGGGATGTCTATAATCACGCATGATCAGAAGTGCATCATGTTTGATGTTTGCAGGGAAAATCTGGCTGATGACTCCCCGCATACCGACATGCTGTACCGACTGAAGTTTTTCTTCACTTTTTATCAGGCTGTAGAAAAGAGCATGTAATGACCAGCAAATATCAACACACACCAGCTACATACACGGGGTACAAATGAAGACAGAAATGATCATTGTTCTTCTGAAACATCAACCTGCACACAGTCTGCATCCCCACGATTGTCCGGTCAGAAAAGTCTGTGTTGACCCATCACCCATATGAGCGGCTCTCAAGACTATAGATGAGGGTTTCTGAGATTGCAATGTTTGACAGGGGATACGAGGAAGACCAACTTGTGAAATTGCTATGGGTGCAATCGAGGGGTTGCAAAAGTAATACAGACCGGTATCTACATTTCTGGATGGGAGGGCCTCTCATTGTTTTTTCTTTTATGAATCATGTGGGCTTACAACATAGCCTCTTGGGTTTCCGGCTTGGTTTTGTGTGGGTTCTGAGACTAAGCGCAGGCTTCATCGTCACCTCAAGCTACATAACAAGGAAATCTGAAAGAGTTGCAAGACAGCCACTTTTGCAAAGAGACAAATAGCAATTTTTGTTAGGTTTTGGACATAGAAATGATGTGATGGGTTGTAATGCTACTTACAAGCTTTCCAATAACCGTGTGCAACTCGGTTAACCATGGAGTTTGTAATGTTTTCCAAGACGCAGCACACCAATGTAGCTGCTCAGTTTGCAGTGCGCGTGGTGCCCGTCCGCCAAGGTGCCTTCACCTTCGAGGAGGAACAGGTCTCCCTACACATTGTGGCGGTTCCCCGAGTGCCTTTGGGGTATGTTTCAATAAGGTTTTTGTCAGTTTTGGTGATGGGGTTGGATGAGGTTCAAAACTTGTCTGCGGACCTGCAGTAGATATACTGACCAAGTCCTTTGGTAACAAACTGTACTCCTGGGTCACGTGTTGACATGGTCTGCCCCTTGCCATGAGTGTCGTTGATCGTACTCCCTGGTTAGACCACTGAGGAGTGGTCGAACAGATAATCTCACTTTAGATTTGGATTCCTTGGAATTTTCCATGCAGGATCAAGCTGTGAATCACTCGATTTGAGTGAGTATTCAGAAATTTAGCCTAGCCTGAAAATCGGGTGTTGGCCGGGTGGAATCTGGTACCCACAATGGGTGGCAGGATTTTCCACCGCCAGTGATCCGAGTTCATTCCTAATGGGCTCCAAATGCACCAGGAACATGAATGAGGTAACGAAAGGAACTCCTTGACCAGGATGAACTTCACTTTGACTTCTGGGCGAGGAAAGGCGCTTCGACGGGTCATCGTCGAAGCGTCTCCCGTTGCCTAGAGTGCAAGGCCAGGTGGGCGGCTCTACCAAGGGTTACTTTGACGGCCGTAGGAGCGGCTCTACTGCTCCATTTTGGGTGTGCTTGGATGTGTTGGAAAGCTTAGATCACATGATATAAGGATCTGATGTAATCTCACTATGCTAAGGAACAAAAACATGTTTCGATTCAGATCTACTGAATGCGACGTGTTCTGTCCACTCCTATCCGTGATCCTTGTACTCTACACTCTTCACCATTAGTGTCCATTGGCTGCCCAAACACTGGTAGTATGTTTTAGTGAGAGCTAGACATCCTTGAGGGTGCTTCCACACCCACTAGAGCCAACAAAGGGTTATGGGCCCGCGTGCCTAGAAGGACCCTAGCTCCTTATCCTTCAGGCTACCTCCACGCGCCGTGGCAACGATCAAGCAAGAGAGCATCGGCGCCGTCTCCAAGTTTGATGGGAACGGCTTCCCTTTGTGGAGGTGGCAGTTTGAGGTCTACCTCGATGAAAAGGGCTTGCTTGAGCTGGTCAACGGTGAAGAGACCCCACCTCAAGATACCGCGAAGCCGGAGGAAGTGGACAAGTACAAGAAGCGCAACAAGAAGGTGCTTGTATTGTTCGTGTTAGCGCTAGCTCCGCCGCAGCGCGCACTGATTCAAGGATACACGGAGGCCACGGAGGCCTAGAAGAAACTCTACACCATCTACCATTCCACCAACCTCGCTAACCAGCTCTTTGTCTTCAAGAGGCTTGTCACCCTCCGAGCCAACAAAGGCGACGACATCATGGAGATCCTGCAGCAGATTGAGTCCCTCACTACCAAGTGCGTAGCCATCGGATGGAAGGTTGACCCTCAGCTGCAAGCCATGATCCTCCTTCTGGCCTTGCCGGACAGTTTGAGTCCCATGATCACTGCCGTAGGCGGTTGGTCCACCGATGTGCTGAAGTACCCGAAGGTGGCTGTGTACGTCCGCAACGAATGGATGCGGCGTGGTGGTAGAGGGAGCGGGGCAACATCAAGTTCCGCCTATGCCATCCGCCCTCAAGGTGGAGGGGGGGGGGAAAGAGGGGAAAGGGTGCCAAGCAGGGCACCAAGAGAGGTGACATCAAGGGGGAATGTTACAACTGTGGCAAACAGGGCCACTATGCACGCGATTGTCCCAACAAGAAGTCGGACCAGCCCGGGAAGGACGTAAAGAAGGACACCCAAGCCATGATGGCCAGGGAGTCTACTGACTGGACAGATCCGGAAGTCACGGTGATCGACTCCAGAACAGACCGCCACACAGAATGCAACAGGGCGGCATTCGTCGCCTATAGAGCCACCGGGCGGCGCATGACAGTGGCCAACGTAAAAATGGAGTTGGCCGCGGGCGAAGGCAATGTACGCATCGAGTTGGTGGTGAATGGGAAATTCATTCCGTGTACCATCTACGATGTGCTCCACATGCCCAATTTTGGGGCAAACCTGCTGTCAGTGAGCCGCCTTACGGACAAGGGGCTCGAGGTACTCTTCAATAAGAAAGAGGCCATCATCCGGAACGAGGGGGATGGTGAGGTGATTGTACGTGGCAAGAGGGAGGAGGACCTGTACCTTCTTTGTACCAAGGTTCTTACCGATGCAGTGAGGACTGACGCCGTCAACCTCGCAACAAAGGATGAAAGAAATCTGGACCTATGGTACCGCTGCCTATGTCACAATGCTCCCTCAACTATGAGGGATATGACGAAGAAGGTAGTGGTGCGAGGCCTTGAGGCCAAGGGCCTTGATGCAGCCAAGAATTCCGTGTACGAGCCATGCGTGGTGGGCAAGATGACACGGCAGCCCTTTGATGGCAAAGGGACGCGTGCATCGGCGAAGTTGGAGGTGGTGCACACAGATGTGTGTGGACCATTTGAGCCCTCCATTGGTGGGACGTGCTACTTTGTCACCTTCATTGACGACCACAGCTGCAAGCTCTACCTCTACATCATCAAGAGGAAGAGCGATGTCTTGTCGTGCATGTAGGAATTTGTGGCGGCTGTGGAGCGGCAAACAGAGTTGAAGGTGAAGGCGTTCCAGAGCGACAACGGTGGCGAGTACGAGGGCTGCTTGGCATGGATGAAGAGCAAGGGCATCTCGTGGCAGAAAACTACGCCACACTCTGCAACAGAACGGTATTGCCGAGAGGGCAAACTGCACCATCCTCAACATGGTCCGGTCCATGTTGAGCGATGCCGGCCTCGCACAGCGGTATTAGGGTGAGGCGGCACGAACAGCGGCATACATCATGAACCTGACGCCGAAGAAGCCGCTAAAAGACGCAGAGTCCAAGGTGTGGAGGACGCCACAAGTAGTGTGGAGCGGGAGGAAGGCAACTGTGGCACACCTCTGCATGTTTGGTTGTGTTGCACGTGCTGTTGTGCAGGCACGGGACGGGCGGGGCAAGCTGGACCCGCGGACTTGCCGGTGTATCTGCGTCGGGTACGAGAGCGGGAGAAAGGCGTACCGGCTCTTCGACACGCGGAGGCAGCAGATCGTGAAGAGTCACAATGTCACGTTTGACGAGGATAGCCGTTGGACGGACAAGGACGTGGGTCTCTCCAAGCGGGGGGAGTGGCTGCCACTCCTCAAGGGGGAGATGCCGGAGGACGCAAAAGAGGGTGACGTCCCATTGGCTTTAGCCGGTGAGAACCATCAAGGCGATGTTGGAGCGGCGAACTTGCATTCAGCCGAGTTGGACAATGAGTCCAAGGCGCCGGCAGCAGTGGAGCTAAACGAGGAGGCGGGGAGTGAGTCCGCATCTCCACTGTCCCCGAGAGAGGGAGAGCAGGCCAGCGGTCTGAGTGGCGGTGCGAGAGAGCAGCAGCAGTAGCAGCAGTGGCAGCAGCAGCAACAGCCTCAACATCAGCAGCCGCTGAGAAGCAGATGCGCAAGGAGGACGGAAAAATGGTACTTTGTCGTGCAGGGCACCTGAATTGGGTTTGCTTGAGTGTTCTTTGCCGCAAGAGGAGCCCAAGAGTGTCAAAGAGGCGTTGCAGCGGAAGGATGGGGCTGATTGGGAGGGAGCCAAAAAATCTGAGCTCGCCTCCTACGAAGAGAACGGCACTTGGCAGCTGATTGACAGACAGGAGGGCGCAAAAATCATCGGCTCCAAGTGGATCTTCAAGAAGAAGCTCACCAAGGAGGGGAAGGTGGAGTGGTACAAGGCGCCGCTGGTGGCGAAGGGGTACGCCCAATGGAAGGGTGAACTCTACGATGAAACCTTCGCACCATTGGCGAAGTTCGCCTCCATCCGCTCCATCCTCTCGGTGGCGGCGGCACGCGACTACGAAGTGCATCAAATCGATGTGAAAACTGCATTCCTCAATGGTGACCTAGATGAGGAGGTCTACATGGATGTGCCGGAGGGTGCGGATGTGCCGCCACGGAAGGTGTGCTGGCTTTGCAAGGCGCTCTATAGACTGAAGCAAGCACCACTCATGTGGTACTTGAAAATGAACGGCTTCATAGCCGAGCTTGGCTTCAAGCGCTGCAAAGCGGATCACAGTGTGTACGTGCAGAAGCAGCTGGGGCTGCACCAGATCATGGCCTTTTACGTTGATGACCTCATCCTCGTGTCATCAGACATAAAGGAGTTGGTGAACCTGAAGCGGCAGCTCGGCGGTCGGTTCAAAATGACCGACATGAGCGAGCTCGAGTACTAGCTCGGCGTCGCTATCAAGAGAGACCGCAAGGCACGCATGCGAGAGATGGATCAGGAAAAATACGTGCAAGAAGTGCTCTGCCGCTACAACATGGAGGAGTGCAACACCATCAGCACACCCATGACCACCACACGTGAGCTAAGCTTGAGCATGGGGCCGAGCACGGATGAGGAGAAGGAGGAGATGGCAGGTGTGCCATACCAGTATGCGGTGGGGAGCATCATGTACGTCATGGTGGCAACGCGGCCCCAACTGGCCTTCGCGGAGGAACAAGTGAGCTGCTATGATGCTGACCCCGGGCCGCTGCATTGCCAAGCGGTAAAGCGGATCCTCCGCTATCTCAATGCGACAAAACAGTTGCGGCTTGTGTTTGGAGGGGGAGCGCGTGATGACTCCCTCGAGTTGTTCGGCTACTCGGATGCCGACTGGGCTGGTGATGTGGATGATAGAAAATCAACATTGGGGTACGTGTTTGTGCTTGGTGGTGCAGCAGTTTCATGGACAAGCAGGAAGCAAGACTGTGTGGTGCTGTCTAGTACCGAAGCGGAGTACACCGCACTCGCAGAAGCCGCAAAGGAGGCAGTGTGGCTACGTCGGCTGCTAAAGGAGATTGGCGTGCTGCAAAGGAAGCCAACGGTGCTGAATGTTGACAACATGAGTACCATTAGCCTGACTAAGAACCCGGTGTTGCACAGGAGGACCTAGCACATCGAGATCCGGCATCACTACGCACGGGACTTGGTGACGAAGGGCGATGCGGTTATTAAGCATTGTGGCACTAAGCGCATGCTCGCCGACGCCATGACCAAGGCACAACCCAAAGACAGGCATGACACAAGCTGCATGGAGCTCGGTCTGCACTCTGAGGCTTAAAAATGCTACAGGTTCCAAGGACAGGACATCAAGGCTGCAGTGCAAGGGGGAGATTGTTGACATGGTCTGCCCTTGCTATGAATGCCGTTGATCATACTCCCTGGTTTGACCAATGAGGAGTGTTCAAACAGCTAATTAGATTTGGATTTCTTGGATTTTTTCATGCAGGATCGAGCTTTGAATCGCTCAATTTGAGTGAGTATTCAGAAAGTTAGCCTAGCCCGAAAATCGGGTGTTGGGCGGGTGGAAACTGGTACCCGCTATGGGTGGCGGGATATTCCACCGCCAGTGATCCGAGTTCGTTCCTAATGGGCTCCAAATGCACCAGGGGCATGAATGAGGTAACCATAAGGACCTCCTTGACCAGGATGAACTTCTCCTTGACTTCTGGGCGAGGAAAGGCGCTTCGACGGGTCATCATCGAAGCGCCTCCCGTTGCCTAGAGTGCAAGGCCAGGTGGGCGGCTCCGCCAAGGGTTACTTTGATGGCCATAGCAGGGGCTCTACTGCTCCATTTTGGGCGTGCTTGGATGCGTTGGAAAGCTTAGATTGCAGGCTATAAGGATTTGATGTACTCTTACTATGCTAAGTAATAAAAACACGTTTCGATTCAGGTGTACTGAATGCGACGTCTTCTGCCCACTCCTATCCGTGATCCTTGTACTCCACACTCTTCACTTTTAGTATCCATTGGCTGCCCAAACACTGATAGTGTGCTTCAATGAGAGCTAGGCATCCTTGAGGGTGCCTCCACACCCACTAGAGCCTACATCACGGAATGCAAGGTAGAAATTGGCTGACCCCGAAAAACAACCTGTACCACTACATCCCAAGGAAAAAAATCTGCTGGATGACTCTGCATTCATCCGAAAAATCGTTTCCTCGAATAGACTGTATTTCTCATATGGAAATATCCACCGGATGTTAACCTTTGGACAAGTCCTTGAGCCACCACACACACCGCAAATGTTGAGAGCCCTTAGCTTCCTCACGAATCAACAATTTCTGATGATCTACGTCGCACCAGCTGCAGCAAGTTTTCTGGAACATGAATTAGACTCGGATTTAGGGAACGATAGAAGCCGCTATACCAAAAAACAAGGCTTATCATCTCTCCGGCAGCTTGTCAGCGCTTCTAAATGCCACATATATGCATGCGGAGGTGCAATTGACAACAATCTCCTCGGTGAACCTTCCATTCCGACTTCTTCTTTCTTCTCTTAATCATATGTTTCTATGCCCTCAAGCATTCCAAAGCTGTTCATCTGGATTCTGGCCACACTCATGACGTGCCAATCAGCATGTTGCATTCTGCTCAAGCAATGTATAGGCATGTGGTGCGTGCTCCACTACTACAGCACCACTGATCCCTTTCCACCATTTCCAACTCGTCATGGTAATGCACATCAATGTACTTTCTCATCATGTGCTACGTTACATTGTCAGAAAGCGAGATTGCACCGGTGTTTTCCTTAAGCACCATTCTTTGTCCTTGTTGCAACACTCCCAGGTCCCCTAATTTTAAGCTATTGAGCCAAAAACCTCTTGCAGAGAAGCCACAAAAACCAAAAAAGCTCACAAAGGTTTCTAAACCTTCTTCCTTTGCAAGCATGTGTCATGCACCCTAAGCTCAAACAGGCATACACTTTACTTTCAAGGTTACAAGCACCTTAGAAATAAGTCTCAAGAAGAGCTCAAGTTGTCAATGCGGAAGAGAGAATCAAGCAAGGGTTAATTGACCAGCATGCAAGACAAGACCTTTTCTACCTGTCTTTCCAGTCCTAGAAGTCAAAAGGACATTCATGAGAAGTGGCCTGACCCAGCCGCATCACCAATAGACTTGTGCTGTGGGCTTGACGCATAAGCATCCTAGTGCCAAGGTGACAGACAAACCATGTAGCTTCAAAGAAGCTACAAAATTTCTTTCTTGGAAGCTTCCATAACAACCAAGATGTGTGTGGGGCCAGGATCAAACTCATGAACTCTCACTTGGCCAAATCAACAAAATGGCCACATTAACCACTCATCCTCACGGTACACTCACAAGTCGTATATCAGATTAAACTTACCATATTCGAGTCACCCTACAATGGATCTAGGGGCTATACCTCCACAAGGGGCAGAGCATTCCTATTCCATCATACTTCAGTGAACAAGGGGCAAACATATTCACTAAATCTCTCCCTTGCACCTTGCGTCAGTTGAAATCATCATTCTTCATCACTTGCGTTGACCATGCCAATGCCTTGCCTGCCTGCCTGGTGGAAATCCTTATCCATTGGTTTTGTAGGCATGTCATTTTGGTTTTGATTGGTACCAACATACTCAAGATCCACTGTCTGCTTGTAGACTAAGCTCCAAGCATAGTGATATCACATATTGATGTGCTTCGTGCGCGTGGACAGGACTGGGTTCTTGGACATGTCAATTGTGCTCATGTTGTAAATCTTGATGACCATTGCCGTTGCTTGTGGTACCTTCATTTATAGAGTGATTTGCGTAGCCACTGCAACTCTTTACACACCTCATCGAAGGCAATGTACTCAGCTTCAGCTGTTGAGAGAGACACACATTCCTTCTTTCGACTCGCCCAACTGATAACACCTCCATTGAGCATACACACAAACCTGGAGGTGGATTTTCTGTCTTCCGTATTGCCTCCCCAATCAGCGTAGGTATAGCACATGAGACAGAGTGATGCAGATCTAGCGAGGCCGCCAAACTGGAGCCCCACATGCCTTGTTCCCTTAAGGTAGTGTGTGATGCGCTTCAGAGCCTGCCAGTGCAGTGGACCATGATTGGACACAAACTTGCTCACCTGCCCAACAACATGGACTATATCTGGTTGGTGGTGACCATGGCATACATAAAACTACCCACTACATACAGAGATGGGATGCCAAACATGTCTGTTTTCTCTGATTTGTTGGATGGGGGCATGGAGGTAGAGAGCTTACACTCTGAGCTCATGGGTGTTCCGGCTGGCTTGCAATCTGCCATGTCGTAACGTTTGAGGATGGAGTTGATGTATTTTTTCTCGTTCAGGCTAATGGTGCCTGTTTCTCTGTCACGCTTGATGGAAATTCCAAGGTAGAAGTCAAGATGACCCATGTCCTTCATCTTGAACGTGTTACTAAGCTGCCTTTTGAGATCATCTAGCACCCCCATTGAAGAAGGGCATAGGATCATGCCATCGACATGCAAGGTGACCAACATAGTCCCTTTGTCACTCTCATGCACATACATGCTAGGGTCAATATCACAGTGAATAAAAGACTCCTAAGAGATTAATGTATCCATCTTTTGGTACCGCAGTCTTCGTACTTGATTTAGCCCATAGAGTTTCTTTCACCAATCTACAAACCTTCCCCTCGGGAGAATCAACCCCTTCAAGAATCTCCATTAGCATCTCATTTTCAAGTCTACCATAAAGGAAGGCTATTTTGACATCCATCGAGTGGACTGGTGTGCTTTTGGCAGCAGCTATGGTGAGCATTGAATTGACGGAGGCAAACTTCACAAGAAGAGCAAAGATCCCATCATACTCTGCACCAGGTCATTGAGAGAACCCCTTTGCTACCACCCATGCCTTGTACTTGTCTATCTTGCCATCATGTTTCCTTTTAGATTTCAACACCCACTTGGACTCCACAAGGTGAGGCCCCAAAAGTCTTTCCACCAACACCCGTGTCCCATTTTCCTCAATGGAGCTAATTTCACTACAAATTGCTTCATCCTACTCAGCTTTGTCACGCCGAGTAAGTGCCTCTGTTACAGACGTTGGCTCCTCTTGAACCAGGAAATGGACCACACACATGAAAGTGGATGAGGGCATGGGGTGCAAGAGCACGCACACCATTGAGCTTGAAGGGTTTCTTCTTGGCCTTGCCCTCAAGGCATGGCTTGTTGGAGAGATTCTCCTCACCATGGCAGGAGTGACTCCAAAAAGGAACACCAAGAAAAGAAAAGACAAGCCTTAGTGGCATACTAGTTGATGGTGTCCACCTCTAGAGGCAGGGGCCTAAGTTCAAGTCCCACAAGATCAATTTTTGCCCTGCCTCAAGGGAGGTGGAAAATAGATGCCAAGAAGCTAGCTCGACCTCTAGAATTCCTCCGTAAGGTTTTAGAAGGCTAGGTCAGAGTCCAAGAAGGTGGCACACCTTCTAGAATGGGTGACTTGTTCTACAAGGCATCTAGGGGTGTCTTGGTCTTCTGGATACCTTCCCTTATCCTAGAAGCAAGCTAAGGAATGTAGGAAGGGGCAGAAGCTTCTAGAGGAAGGAAGGGATGCCTTCTCAGGTGGGAAAAGGACAGCCTACCAAGGGCCACTCTAGAAGCCATAGAATCTGCTAGGAAGCTCCAAATCTGGCATGATTTGGTGTTTTGGAAATCTTAGATCAGTGGCTATAGAATGCCATTGCTTGTGGGCCTCGATCAAGTGTTCATTCCCAGTCCATTCAGGCCAAAACTATTGCCTCACTCTCTCACCAGTTTTCTGCCATCCTTGGAACCAGTTGCCTCCACAGTTTCAGTCTCTCCGAAAACAGTTGGTGGTGTGAACCAACCACTGCTAGGGACCTTCCAGGGTACCCACTCACCCTCAGGCCAACAAAGGGTTATGGGCCCACGCCTCTAAGGGGTTCCAAGCCAGCTTGAGTTCATGCTTCCAAAAGCAAGACATGGCAACCAGCGAGCAAGAGAGCAGCCGTATAGTGCTTACGTTTGATGGGACAGGCTTTGCCTTGTGGAGATGGCAATTTGAGGTCTTCCTCAACGACAAGGGACTGCTTGAGCTTGTGAAGGGTGATGAGACTGCTCCGCTAGAGAATGCAACGGTTGAGGTGAAGGAGGGATACAAGAAGCGCAACAAAAAGGCGTTAGTGCTCCTTGTGTCCGCGTTATGCCCACAACAACTTGGGCACATCCAAGGACGCACCCTGGCCGCAGAAGCATGGTCAAAACTCTGCTCCATCTACCAGTCAAGCAACCTTGCCAATCAGCTCTTCATCTTCAAACGGCTCGTCACCCTCCGAGCCAACGAAGGTGACAACATCATGGAGATCATGCAGCAGATTGAGTCACTCGCAGCGGAGTGCGTGGCCACTGGTTGGGAGGTTGACTCTGAGTTGCAAGCTATGATCGTCCTTCAGGCCTTCTCGGACAGTTGGAGTCCCATGATCACAGTCCTTGGTGGCAGGCTTTCCAACGAGCTGAAGTACCCGAAGGTTGCTCAGTACGTGCGCAACGAGTGGATGCGACGTGGTGGTCGAGAGACTGCAACGACATCAAGTTCAGCTTACACGGTTCATCCTTACAGTGGAGGCCAAGGCGACAAGTGGAAGGGTGCAAAACAGGGCACTAAGAAGGGTGACAAGAAGGGGGAGTGCTTCAATTGCGGCAAAGAGGGCCACTATGTGCGCAACTTCCCCAACAAGAAGTTAGACCGGTCGCAGCGGGGCGGGAAGAAAGACGAGCAGGCCCTTATGGCGTACAAATCTACAAAATTGAAGGATCCGGGAGTTGTTGTCACTGACTCCGGATCAGGCCGCCACACGAAATGCAACAGGGCGGCATTTGTCACCTACGGTGCCTTGGAAAGATGCATGACGGTGGCCAACGGTAAAACTGAGGTTGCCACCAGTGAGGGTAACATCCGCATTGAGTCCATTGTGGATGGAAAACCTGTCACGAGCACAATCCACGATGTGCTCTACATGCCCAACTTTGGGGCGAAATTGCTCTCCGTCAGCCGCCTTACCGGCAATGGACTTGAGCTGCTCTTCACAAATAAGGAGGCCTTGATCCACAAGGAGGGCAAAGGCAAGGTTATTGCGTGTGCCAAAAGAGAGGACGACTTGTACCTGCTACGCGCAAAGTTCCTCGGCAGCCGGGCGGGGTCCAATGCCGCCAATCTTGCAACGAAGGATGAAGTAGACTTGTAACTGTGGCACCGCCGACTTTGCCATGTTTCTCCATCGACGGTGAAAGAGATGGCAACGAGAGAGGTGGTGCGGGGTCTCCAAATTAGTGGCCTTGATAGAACCAAGGAGACCGTGTGCGAGCCATGCGTTATCGGCAAATCAATGCGGCAGCTGTATGTGGCAAAGGGGACGCGTGCATCAACAAAGTTGGCTGTGGTACACACGGATGTGTGTGGACTACTTGAGAGCTCCATCGCTGGAGCTCGCTACTTCCTCACCTTCATCAACAACCACAGCCGCAAACTGTACCTCTACCTCATGAAGCGGAAGAGCGAAGTCCTTGCATGCATGCAAGAGTTTGTGGAAGATGTGGAGCAACAAACAGAGTTGAAGGTGAAGGCGTTCCGGAGCGACAATAGTGGTGAATATGCGGGCTGCCTTGGGTGGATGAAGAGCAAGGGGATTGAGTGGTAGAAAACAACTCCACACTCCTCGCAGTAGAATGGCATTGTAGAGAGAGCGAATTGCACAATCCTTAACATGGTGTGATCCATGTTGAGCGACGCCGGCCTTCAACAACGGTATTGGGCGGAGGCGGCACGGACAGCGGCATACATAATGAACCTTACACCAACCAAACCGTTGAAGGACAAGGAGAACTAGGCGTGGAAGATGCCACAAGAGGTGTGGAGCGGGAGGAAGCTGGCAGTGGGTGACCTTTGCACGTTTGGTTGTGTTGAACATGCGGTTGTGTAGGCACATGAAGGGCGGAGCAAGCTGGACCCATGAACCTGCCGGTGTGTTTTCCTTGGGTATGAGAGCGGAAGCAAGGCGTACCAACTCTTTGACCCAAGGAGGCAGCAGATTGTGCGGAGTCGTGATGTTACGTTCGACAAGAAAAGCCGTTGGATGGACAAGGAGGCAGGTCTCTCCAAGAGTGGGGAGTGGTTGCCACTCCTTAAGGGGGAGACTGCGGAGGACGTAAATGAGGGTGATGTCCTCGCAGGAGCACCAGCCAGAGAGGATCGCCGAAGCGATGGGCGAGCGACAGAATTCATTCAGGCCAGTTCGGATGAGGAATCCGAAGCACCGGAGATGGACATGGAGGTGGAGAGTCGACCGATGTCTCCAAGGTCTCCAAGAGAGGGGGAGCAGACGCTTGGAGAGGATGGCGCCGAAAGGAGACAGCAACAACAACCGCCTCAAGAGCCCCGCACGAGCAGCTGTGTGCAAATAAGGTAAAAAAGGTACGATGCCGACAAGGGTATCTAGAATGGGTTTGCACAAGCCTTCTTTACGCAAGAGGAGCCTCAATCAATGAAGGAGACACTGCCCCAAAAGTTGACAAGTTGTTGAATCGGGTGGAAGTTGTTTCACTGGAATCCAACAAGTAACAAGAGAGATATGGGCTTACGAAGTTGGGGTGTGCGCGGCGGCTCTTGGAGTCAGCAGCAGTTCCATTCCTGGTGAGTAATCGACCGGAAAGAGTAATGAATGTCCATCTTGGGATTCTGCTCTGGAACTTTGCCAAGTTGTCCAGTGAATGATTCGCCGGATGTCAGTAGTGCAGTTTGTTACTGAGGGACTTAGCCAAAATCCTGGCTCAGAGTCTAAAACTCAATAGTACGTTTTGTTACTCAAGGACTTGGTCAATATTCTAACTGCAGGTCCACGGACAGGTTTCAAACTACATCAATCCCCATCACCAAAATGGATGATTAATGCGTCAAAATAGACCCTTAAGGTGCAAGGGGCACCGGCACTACGTGTAGGGACATATGCGCCTCCGGAAAGGCATTCTGAATCGGTCCTTGATGTGTGAGGGCGCCTTGGCAGGCGACGTGGTGCGTGTCGCCGACTGAGCGGCTGGATTGGGGTGCCGCGCTTCAGCTGATTTTGTGGGAGCTATGGTGATGTGCATCGTGCATGCTTCCCTCATATACTAGCCCCACACACTGGATCCCCCCATAGGGGAGGGGGTCCAGTTTTTCATTTAAGAAAAAATCACGCACTAAGTGCGTGATCAGTGTGTTTTTGTGTGGGGAACGAGCGCCCTGCCCTCATACACTAGCCCCACGCACTGGAACCTCCCATAGGGGAGGAGGTCCAGTTTCCCATAGAGGATAAAATCACATAGTGAGTGCGTGATAAGTGTACTTTTGTGTGGGAAATAAGCGTACTTCCCTCATACACTAGCCTCACGCACTGGACCCGCATAGGGGTGGGGTTCCAGTTTTCTATGTAGGATGAAATCACGCAGTGACTGCCTGATCAGTGTACTTTCATGTGGAGAATGAGCGCACTGCACTCATACACTAGCCCCACGCATTGGACCCCCCCATAGGGATGGGGGTCGAGCTTTCCATATAGAACAAAATCACAAAGTAGAGGGGTGCACTTGAAAATCGGTGCAGAAAAAGGCCCCAATTAACCATAGCTCG
Source organism: Penium margaritaceum (assembly GCA_023375785.1). Classification (NCBI taxonomy): domain Eukaryota; kingdom Viridiplantae; phylum Streptophyta; class Zygnematophyceae; order Desmidiales; family Peniaceae; genus Penium; species Penium margaritaceum. The sequence continues at coordinate 71,116 of SZWC01006897.1, read as the reverse complement.
TGGGGTTCACCTTTCTCTCCACAATATAGAGGCCTCCGTCGCGCTTAGCCTCTCGCACGAGCTTACTCCCACCGTCCTTCCACACGATTGCCCCCTTTCTCCTGAAGAGCACCTTGTATCCCTTGTCTGTCAAGCAGTGAACACTTAGTATGTCATCCAAGCCAAGTACACGCTAAACGTTCTTGATGATACGCTGAACCCGTTTCCCACAAACCACCACCTCCACGTCTATGTCTCCTTGGCCAGTCGCTGGCTACACCTTGTCGTTCACGACCACCGTGGACTTTCTGGACTTGGTGTAATTGACGACACTGACCTTCTCAACCTGGGTGTGCTCCTCGTTGTGGAGCCAAGGTATTGCCGGTTGGCCTTCTTGAGGTAGTGGTTCTGAGTGCTATTGGGATGCGCCTTCTTGCCTTTGGCATTCTTTTTGCCGGCCTTTGCCTCCTCGGTAAACTCACGGGCCTTCTTGCCCTCTTTGTCGCAGTTGCGGCATGCACCTTTCTTGGCGTCCTTCTTGCCGCAACCATGTCCACCACCTCCCTTGTATCCGCTTCCGACACTACGCATTTTGATGACGAGGAGCGATAAGTAGGATGAGGACTCCCCGCACCTTTGTTGCTGTGCCTCGTTGCACATGTACTCTGCGACCGCACCATAGGTGAGCTTGTTCTCTATCCATCCTGCCAAGACGGTGATGAGCGGGCCCCAACTGTCAAGAAAGACCATGAGGAGGGCCATTGCCTGCATCCGTGAGTCAATCTTCCACCCCACACCGTTGCATTCTGAGGAGAGCAATCAATTTTCTGCATGGTAGAGATGACATCATCTCCCTCCTTGATTCTCACTACAAGGAGTCACTTCATTGCAAAGAATTCTTTTGCCAACGACTTGGATTGATGGATGGCGCGGAGTTTTTAGGAAGTCTTGGTTGCCAACTTCAACCATGGAAATAGCCAAACCACGACCCAGACGTATAGTGTTAGCTACTAAGCTTACACCTCTGGTAGAGAAGCCACAAAACCAAAAATCTCACAAATGTTTTTAAGCCTTCTTCCTTTGTTGACATGTGTCTTGCACCCCAAACTTAATCAGGCACACACTTCACCTTCAAGAGTGTTAACACCGTAGCATTACATCTCAGGAAGAGCTCAAGACGTCAATAAGCAAGAGAGCATCAAGCAAGGGTTGATTGATCATAATGCAAGACAAGTCCTTTTATAGTTCTTTGTCCAGTCTGAGAACTCAGAAGCACATTCCTGGGAAGTAGCCTGAACCAGCCACATCACCAATAGTCTTGCACTATGGGCTTGACACATAAGCATCCTAGTGTCAAGGTGACATACCAACCATGTAGCGTCCAAGAAGCTACGGACTTTCTGTCTTGGAAGCTTCCATGGAAAACAAGTTGTGCATGGGGCCAGGATCAAACTCATGACCTCTCACTTGGCCAAATCAACAAAATGGCCAAGGTAACCACTTACCCGTATGGTGTACTCACAGGTCATACCTCACATGAGACAAAGCATAGTTGCTTCACATCACGACGGATCCAGGGGTCATACCTCCACAAAGGAAACATCATTCTTGATCCATCCTAAAACACTGAACAAGGGGCACAAACAATAAACAAATCTCTTCCTTGCACCTTCCCTCAATGAGCATCATCATTTGTCATCACTTGTGTTGACCATGCCGATACCTTACCTGCGCGCCTAGTGGAGATCCTTGTCGAGTGGCTTTGTAAGCATGTCAGCCCGGTTCGTCTTGGTACCGACATACTCAAGCTCCATTTTCTGCTTGTAGACCAAGTCTTGAGCATAGTGGTAGCGGATCTCGATGTGCTTTGTGCGCCTAGAGAGGACGGGGTTCTTAGACATGTCAATTGCGCTCATGTTGTCAATCTTGATGACTGTCGCCATTGCCCTTGGTACCTTCATCTCAGAGAGCAAGCTTTGTAGCCACTACATTTCTTTACTTGCCTCAGCCAAGGCGATGTACTTAGCTTCAGTTGTTGACAAAGAGACACATTCCTGCTTGCGACTTGCCCAACTGATTGCACCTTCATTCAGCACACACACAAAGCCGGAGGTAGAATTTCTGTCATTGATATTCCCTCCCCAATCAGCATCACTGTAGCGCATGATGCGATCCACGGCCTGCCCAGTGAAGTGGACCAGGATTGGCCACAAATTGGCTCACCTGCCCAACAGCATGGGCTATATCTGGTTGGGTGGCGACTATAATACATATCAGACTGCCCACTACGGACTGATATGGGATGCCCATCATGTCCATTTTCTTCACTTCATTGGATAGGGACATGGAGGTAGATATCTTCCTCTCCAAGCTCACGGGTGTGCTCGCAGTCATGCAATCTGCCATGTCGTATCGTTTGAGGATGGAGTCGATGTATTTTGTCTGGCTCAGGCTGATGGTACGTGCTGCTTGATGGTATCGTGCTTGATGTCATTGTCGCAATGCATGAAGGATTCCTTGGCCATGAACATGTCAATCTCTTGGCATCAAAGTCTTGGTGCTTCTTTAAGCCCATGGAGTAACTTCACCAATTTGCACACCTTGTCCTCGGGAGCATCAACCCCCTTCGGAACCTCCATCAATACCTCCTTATCAAGTTTGGTGTAAAGGAAGGCTGTCTTGAAATCCATCTGGTGGATCTCCATGTTCTCGACAGCAGCAACGGCAAGCATTCACCAGATGGAGGCAAACATCACAAGTGGAGTGAGGTTTCGTCATAATCTATGTCAGGCAGTTGAGATAACTCCTTTGCTACCACCCATGCCTTGTACTTTTCTATCTTGCCATCCTGTTTCCTTTTCACTTTCAGCACCCACTTGGACCCCACAACGTGAGCCCTGGCAGGTCTGTCCACCAACATCCATGTCCCATTCTCCACGATGGATCCAACTTCACTGCGAAAAGCTTTGTCCCACTCCACTTTTTTAGGCCGAGTGAGTGCCTCTGTGACAGACGTTGGCTCCTCTTGATCCAAGAATGAGTAGTTGAGGCCTGTCCATTCACCCCTATCCACGTCGTAATTCTGTTGAGGTACTTTGAGGTGTGAACTGCTCCTTGAACTTGCTGGTTCGTGCTGTTGATGTGGAGGCTAGAGGTCTGGTTCATCGTTGATGATGGGAGAGGCATCCTCCTCATGTTTTGGAGGATCGGATGCATCAGAATCAGAGTCTGATTCCTCTTAATCATCTTCATGAGCTCCTCTCCCTGCTGCGGCACCCATCCAATGCCATTGTATTGGTGCTTTGTCTCCCTCCTCAAGGAGAGTGGGCCACTCTCCCTGTTTTGGAGTGTTCTCAAGTTTGAGAAGCTCTCCCTCACTCGAAGACCTTTCTTGGAAATCCACATCTTTGCTGCGGATGACCTTCTTGGCTCCTTGGTCCCACAGTCGATAAGCTTTGTGGACGGTGTCATAGTTGATGAAAAAATGATTTCTTGCTCTTGCATTGACCTTTCCAGGGCCCTCACCAGCCTGGAACTTGGCAAAGCCGATGCAACCAAAAGCCTTGAGATGGGAGGCGTCCGGCTTCCTGCCTGACCATGCTTCTTGAGGCATCTTCAGCTGCTCTGTTTTCTTCTTCTTGCCTCTCCTTTGCAGAGATTCTACAGGTGTGAGGTTCACAAGATAGATAACCATACATGCTACTTCTGCCCAGAACCTAGGAGGAACTTGGCGTCACAGAGCATGCACCTTGTCATGCCCAGGAGGGTCTGGTTCATCCTCTCTGCTATGTCGTGTCTTTGAGGTGAGTCGAGAGTAGTTTCATGGTGTTCAATTCCCTGCAACTTGAGCCACTCCCTATAGTCTTTGTACTCTCCTCCATTGTCTGTCCTGAATGCCTTCACCTTCTGTCCACTTTTTTTATGAACCATAGCGATGAAGGCCTGCGGATTCTCCTTTGCCTCACTTTTCTTTTTGAGAATGCATATCTAGACTTCACGGCTATTGTCGTCGATGCATGTTAGAAAACATGTGCTGTATCTATTTGACGGTATGCGGAAGGGACAACACACGTCACAGTGGACGAGGTCAAGGGTGCAAGAGCACGCGTGTCATTGTGCATGAATGGTTTCCTTTTCGCCTTGCTTTGAAGGCATGGCTCACACATGATCCCAGCTCCCTCATCCTCACCACCTAGCTCCACACCACGCACTAGCTCCTGATTTCCCATGAGCTCCAATGTGCGATGAGCCACGTGCCCAAAGCGCCTGTACCACGAGTTCTTAGAGGATGTACATAGGCTCGAATGAAGAGCCCCGGTGGTTGCATGTGCTTGCAATTTTTTTGCCGAATTGTCTTCTGCCAATGATTCCGCTGCTTCAAGATGTCCTTCCTCATCTGAGTCTACATCGCTACTCTCCTCATCATTACTCTCGACCAAACATCAGCCGTTGAAGTTGTCGTTTTGGTCTGCAAAACGAGGAGTCCATCGTCGCAAGGAACGTGTGCAACAACCTTCTTGGCAAAGTAGGACATGTTGATGTCCTTGGTAGGGACTATAACCACTTCCTTCTCTGTAAAGATCACTATCATGCCATGGTCAGTTATCTTAGAGACGGAGAGCAGGTTGGCTGTGAAGGAGGGCAAGTAGACCACCCCCTCTAGCTTGAGGTTGGAATCTCCACCGTTGACACCCACTGTAACCAGCTTGTCACCAATCCCCTCAGCTGCCTCAACCTTGCCGTTGGCGACTCTAAAGTCTTTGTTGCATGGAGCAAGAGAGAGATGAAGTCTCTCTTCTCGTAAGTGGTGTGCTCGTTTAAGCCAGAGTCAAGGCCGAAAGCTCCTGGCCTGGGTATTGCCCTCCCTTTGTTGGAGTCACACTCAGCCATCAAACTTGTGGGATCCTTCTCACCATTTCCCCCTCGCCATTAATCCCCGTCTCCTCCCTTTCTCTTGGGTGCATGGCACTCTCGAGCCCAGTGTCCAGCCTTGCCACCGTTATGGCAGTTTCCTTGGCGCTTTACACCCCTTCCACTACTACTAGTGCTCTTGTTTCCCTTGTACCAAGAGGAGGAGGTGTTGTAGAAGGTGCCAATGCTCCGTGAGGTAAAGGCAGCCATGTTTGCTTTACTACTACTACTACGTCGTATGGCTTCACTCCGCACACACTCAGAGACGGTAGTGTGCAAAACGTGATCTTCAATCCACCCTCCAATCACTATAATCATGGGGCCCCAGCTTTTCGACAGCGTCGTCAGAAAAATCATGGCCTTCATATTGGATTTCAGGTCCTACACCATGCAGGTGGCTTGTTGCAAGAGCATCTCAAACTTCTGCATAAAGGCGGAGAAATCCTCCCCTTCACCAAGTCTCATGATAATGAGGTTTTATAGAATGAAGAGACGGTTAGCAAGTGAGGAGGACTGAAACACCTTGCTGATTTTTGCGAATGCCACGACTGCCACTGTACAACCGCTGATGTGCGAAAGGACGGAGGGTTGTAAGGAGGATACAAAAATGGCAAGAGCATTCTTGTTGAGCTTGACCCATGCCACAAGGTTAGCACCCTCTTCTTTTGCTGCTGAGATAGTTCCATCAAAACATCTCCGTCATCCATGATGATCTCAAACTGTCACTTGTAGAGCGCAAACCCCTCTCAATCAAACTTGAGGATTGGCAAATGATTCCCTTGTTTCCTTGTCCCTTCCACCCCTAAAACTATAACAGCTACAGGTGCTGCACCTGTTGTTGATGCCGATGTACCTGTGTTCCAGGCCGCTTTAGGCTTTTGGTGAGAAGAGGCAACTACTTCCCCTATTCACGCTGGCCGTTGCAAGCAGATGTAGGCTGATGTAGGCTGATGTAGGCTGATTTCAGCTCCCAAGGTGGAAAGGTGCAGATGTGTTGCATTTCCCCCCTGCTGATGTTGACCTGCAAACAAAGAAATTGGGTGAGAGCGAAGGCGCTCTCACTGCTTGTGACCTAGAAGTTGCGTGCGTGAAACTTCTCTAACCAGAGGAGTTGGCCCATAACCCTTTGTTAGCTACTGAGCTAACACCTCTGGCAGAGAAGCCGCAAAACCAAAAAGATCACAAGTGTTTGTAAGCCTTCTTCCTTTGTTGACATGTGTCACGCACCTCAAACTTAATCAGGCATACACTTCACCTTCAAGAGTACTAACGCCTTAGAATTGCATCTTAAGAGGAGCTCAAGTCTTCAATAAGCAAGAGAGAATCAAGCATGGGATAATTGACCAGCATGCAAGACAAGTCCTTTTACAGTTATCTTTCCAGTCTTAGAACTCAAAAGCACATTCCTGGGAAATGGCCTGAACCAGCCGCATCACCAATAGATTTGCACTGTGGGCTTGACACATAAGCATCCTAGTGTCAAGGTGACATACCCACCATGTAGCGTTCAAGAAGCTACGGTGTGTTTTTCTTGGAAGCTTCCACAGCAAACAAAATGTGCATGGGGCCAGGATCGAACTCATGACCTCTCGCTTGGCCAAATCAACAAAATGGCCACGGTAACCACTCACCCGTATGGTGTACTCACAGGTCGTATCTCACATGAGACAGCATAGTTGAGTCACATCACAACGGATCTAGGGGTCATACCTCCACAAGGGGAAGAGCATTCCTGATCCGTCCTGGACAATAGAACAAGGGGCAAAAACAATCAACATTCCGGAGACCAGAAGCATGAGCACCTCCATGTTTTTCTTTGCAAAGGCCTCCTTTTGGGTTTCTATTGCGGTCGTTTCTGTGTTTGCATTGCCGTTGCCATCAAGGACTTCCGTTTCCTTCATGACCTCCAATAGTTCCTTATGCGAGAGGTGCAGCTGGGAGTGCCACCTCCTTAGCCCAAAGCTTGGGCCACCTGCATACGTTGGAATGGGCTCCGTCTCCATCTTTGCCATTTGCGCAGTCTTCCACTCCAGGGCCTTAGAGTTTGACGGTGATTTTGTCCCCGACGACTATCCTGTCCGCTGCAAAAACCGTGAGCAATGTGAAGACTGGTCAGGGCCGTGGGCCCATAACCCTTTCTCAGAAACCGGCCCTCGGGTGGGTGGTAGTTCCAACGTGTCCCGACGAGTATGCACTTGGTGTTCACAGCTTTCTTTCTTGTGTGCGGTCTAAGCGTGAGCTTTGTGGTCGCCTCATGCTATGTTTCTGGGAGTGGACGAGTGTTGTGAAACACTCACTTTGTGAAGGGAATAACACGATTTTGCATTACTTTTTAACATGGACATAATTTGCACATTTTTACGGCTAGCCTTGAGCTCTCCAACGAACCAGATCATGCACAATTCAGATCACCATGGCTTCCGCTACGTTAGCCAAAGCGCGGCACCTCTATCCAGCCGCATAGCCTGCGGCACGCACCACGTCTCTTGCCGAGGCGCCCTCACACATCAAGGACCCATCAAAACGCTTTTCCGGAGGCACAGATGTCCCTGCATGTAGTGGCAGTTCCCCTTGCGTCTTTGGGGTCTGTTTTATTGAGTTTGGTGATGCAAATTGATGTGGTTCCAAACCTATCCGTGGACTGTAGTCAAAGTTTTGACACCCAAATCAACAAAACGTACCACTGAGTTTCGGACTCCGAGCCAGGATTTTGGCTGTCCCTGAGTAACAAACTGCACTACTGGAAGCAGGCAAATCATTCACAGGATGCCTTGGCAACCTTCTGGAGAAGAATTCCCACATAGAAATTTGTTACTCAATGGGGTCATTTACTCACTAGCAGTCAAACTGGGTCCGACTCCCAGAGCCGCCGTGCACACCCCAACTTTGGAAGCCCATACCTTCCTCTTTATCTTTCCGATTCTGGTGAAACAACTTCCACCAGAATCAACGACTCGTCAATTTTAGGTGCATTCCTCCATTTTAGGATCCGATCAATCCTTGAGTCATATGAGATCAGATGTGCCAGAGGGGAATGACCTTGGCACCGGATCAGGTGCGCCAGAGAGGACTCTCACTGGCACGGGATGAGGTGTGCGAGAAGGGACTCAGAGTGACTTGGGGTCAGGTTTGCTAAAGGGCATAGATGAGACTACTGGACCCACAGCCAAGATGGCCAGATCCATTGAGGATCTGGCCATCAATGGCCAAACACCAGATCTCTGGTGGTGAGGCGCGGAATATCAAACTTAAACCACATAGCATGGACCACATACTCCATGGTGCGGTTCTAACGCTCAGACACTCTGTTATGCTATGGTGTAACAAGAGCAGAGATCTGGTGAAAAAACCGTTCTCAGTAACTTAGACATCCATCTTGCCTAAGAAATTGCCACCATGACTTGAGCGGAACGTGTAAAAAGTGTGAAGACATTGACGCTCAACCATTACCAACCATAGGCGGACCGCCAGGGTGGCATCATTCTTGTGGCAGAGGCTGTGGACCCAGTGCATCTAGGTGAAGTCATTGGTCACAGTGAGAACATGTTGACCCAAATCTGAGAGGGACTCAACTAGGAGTAGACAGAGAAGGTTCCAGTGGACCAACTCTAGAGGACACAATGCCCGGGAAGAGGAGCTAGGATAACAGCATTGGTGCATCTTACCATGGGTGCAAAAACTACAATCGGCCTTGGGCGGCTTCTTGAAGGAAGCCTCGTCAAGAACAAGGAATGGCTGATTTTGAATCTTGGACATAGTGTTTGAGCTCAAATGGCAGATGCAATGATGGAGCAGGCGCTGGTGCTCAGGGGAAAGAGCACCAGTGAAAAACACGGGTACACAATAGCAAGGAGAAGAAGAAATAAAGAGAATGCATCAAGACACATGATAGAGGTCATAACAACAAAGGCATTAAGCACGATTGCAAAAGTGTCAAGAGCAGCTACTCTGGCAAAGTCAGTAGAGTGTTCAACAGTGGCATCCATCCTGGTGCATACACAAACCTAGAGCAGGCTGAGCTCAAAAGTAGGGATAAACAACACAACAGAAATGTGCAGGAGGCCAGACAGACCATCAAACCTCACAACCCTAACGCCTTGCGCAGGCAATTGTTGACCATACCCTACCATGTGCAAATGGACCGAACGGATGCAACGGGACCAAGCACAACAAAGGCACTACAACAACAAGTCATGTGATGGGTGGCGCCAGGGTCAATGATCTAGGTGTCACTCGGCTCACAACGAATCATTGACATTGAACAAAATGGCACAGAACACTCTGCCTCTACAGGACGTGTAGCAAAGGACCAGGGACATCGACAAATAGTGCGGATCTGTGACTCGTCAAGCCAGTCAGTACTCTCATCTCCATCCTCATCACAAGGCGAGTGAGCTCTCCCACAAGCATCATCACAGTCAACAGAAACAAGAGGACAAGCTATCTTGGGACTACTCGGCCGTGACAGCATACTTGCACCTCCCTGAGTACGAAGCACCAGCAACTAGCAAAGCCCCATGATCATGCAATCCCAAGGGTCCAGATCACCGCTAAAGCCTAGTGAAATGGATGTGTTTGCTACAATTGTGGTCGCGACGCAACCCGTCCGTGTGTCACAGGAGGACATTTGTTGTGTGTGTGCCACCTAGAGTTCGCGCATGATCCGAGACCAGTCAAGGGGCTGCTCACACTTTATGTAGCAGTGAGGACCCCCATGATTGAAACAGTGGACAGAATGTCCACTACCACTGCTCACCGACTGCTACTACTGCCGCTGTCCCACAGTCCGGCCGCTCGGGGTAGAGGAGAAATTTGTGGAGATGAGCTGGTGAAGTGGGACAGAGGAGTAGGAGGGGTCACAATAACTGCAACAACAAGTGGACTCCAGTGATGGACAATAGCAACCTTACAACCCATAGGTACCTAGAGAAAGTAGCAATAAGGGTGCACACCGGATCAGATCCGCAGTCCCAAGAGTGGATCCAGAACCACAAAGCCCGATCAAGGGCTCGATCTGGATCCGCGGATCCCGATCCGGATCCGCGGATCCATTTTGATCGGTGAATCTTTCGGATCCATATATGTCTGATACTAGCTTCCACATTTGAGCAAAGAGTGATGCTCAAAGTTCATAGGTTCATTTTTAGTCACTTCAATACTTCTCCCGTATCCTCAAAACATGAAGTGCTCAACCCGTTCATTGGCACATGCAATGGTATGGCCCAGCCTCAATGAACCATGTCATTATTTTGCAGTCCAAAGTGATGACAATATCATCATCCTAATCAATATGTTAGCATATGTTGAGGAATGTACAAAATTTACATGTGCTGTAAGTTACGTCATATGAATTCTTCAATCTTAAGTACAATATTGTGTGACTATTCCAAATGATGGTGTCTTCTTAGCAAGAAATTGCAACTACACAGTAACATGTTCAAATAGTACTTTAACTGCACTTGCAGACTACTCCAGCCATAGACACCTCACGTCGCAATGGCTTTGCATACACACATGTTAAACTGAAACATGTAGAAGGTGAGACATGGAGAAGCTGAAATATGTAGAAGCTGAAACATGGAGAAACTGAATCGTGAGGAAGCAATGCATTGAATACAATCTGTCAATTCATCTCCATGACATCCTCATCACCATTGTCATCACCTCCTCCTTCTCCCTCCGCCTCCTCCTCCTCCTCCTCATCATTCACAAATATACAAAGCCCCTCTAGCTCCTCTGCTGTTGCTCCGACCAAGTTGGCATCCTTTGCTTTGCGTCTCAGCTTGTTAATGCGGTCCTCCTTGACGGCAAACTCTTTAGCAACCGTCCCATGTCGGCTGACAAGGAAGTCCTGGAGGGAGGGCTCGTTGATCCACGACTTCATTGTCAGCAAGTTCTCCACCATCAAGTGTGCAAGGGAATGTCTGAATTCCGTGATGACGTGCCTGCCAAGAGAAAAAAGGCACTCAGAAGGGGTGGATGTAGCAGTCAGAGCATACAAGTCAGCCGCAGCAAGGTACAATGTTGGGAACTTTCTCCCCAGCTTCCTGAAGTGCTTCAGAACGTGGCACTTTGAACCCTTCTTTGAAAGCTTGCTCCACCGCTCTACCTCCTCCTCCAATGAAGAGGGCGGCTATAGAGCTGCTGAAGGAGCTTCTGGGACTTCAAACATGTATGTCGTGGGGTCGGCCAGCGCTTCTTCCTACAGTGCATCGTCCTCTTCACCCTCCCGATCAGGTCGTGAACGTAACTGTCGGTTTCCAGCTGCCTGTGACACAACAGTGACGTTGGAGGAAGAAGCTGCTGCTGTTGCACCTCCTTCTCCCTGCTACGTGTGCTGAGAGCCCTGTGTTCCACTCTCTGCTTCTCCTGCATCTGCTGCTGCTGCCCTCTGCGCCTCAACCCTATCTGCATATGGCCGGAGTAGCTGCACCACCTTGAGTTGCAGCTCTGCTGCACTGTTGATGCCCATCAAGCGGTGGACCCGTTTGTGGTAAATGGTGGTAAAGCAAATGCGCGGGTCCAGAGCGCTGGCAAGAGCGTGGCGTTAAGACAGCAGCCGGGCATACTTCTTGAGCTTGGCTTCAGAATCGACCAAGCCCTGGTGGATTTCCACCAGTAACTCTTCCTTGGCGTTCAGCCGCCGTGCAGCACCCCACCACTTTGACTTCTCCTTTGCAGCCAGACCTTTCACCTGCCACCCATTCAGCTTTTAGAGCATGCTTTCAAGAAAAGGGATGACGAGACTCAGGGTCAGGTACCTGCTGCCACTGATGTCATCGGTGTAAGCCTTGAACGACCTTAGGATGAGCATCAGGAGGGCAATGAGGTTCCACTCCTCACTGGTCAGCTTCAACACCTCTCCATCCATGCCATAACCATCAAGCCAGGTGGGGAGCACGCTCTTGAGTTGTAGCACTCTGGCCATCATGTCCAGAGTGCTGTTCGAGTGAGTCTTAGTGTCCAAGTGCAGTGTCTGAAATGAGATGCCAGCAGCGGTTGCAGCATTTGTGATGCTTTGCTTGCGCGGGGTGGAGTGTGTCGCAAACACAGCGATGGCACAAGCTTTTCCAATGATGACGTTCACAGCTGCGACTTCCAAAAGATCATGCACGGCCAAGTTCATGATGTGACCAAGGCAATGGATGTGCCCAGACGTCTCCATGGAGCAGTAAGACGGAATGACATGGTTACCAATCATGCCGTGGTTTGTGCTTTCGTTGTCAATAGTCAAGCAAAGCACTCTGTCCCACAGACCCCAAGCCTTGAGAGCATCTGAGAATACCTCGAACGGGTTCACTGTGGTGGGACCCTTGGGCATAGGAGGAAAGGACTGGGAAATGGTCGCGATGTGTTAGCTACTGAGCTAACCACCTCTGGCAGAGAAGCCGCGAAACCAAAAAATCTCACAAACGTTTTTAGGCCTTCTTCCTTTGTTGACATGTGTCATGCACCCCAAACTTAATCAGGCATACACTTCACCTTCAAGAGTACTAACGCCTTAGCATTACATCTCAAGAAGAGCTCAAGTTGTCAATATGCAAGAGAGCATCAAGCAAGGGTTAATTGATTAGCATGCAAGACAAGTCCTTTTATAGCTGTTTGTCCAGTCCTAAAACTCAAAAGCACATTCCTGGGAAGTGGCTTGAACCAGCCACGTCACCAAAAGGCTTGCACTGTGGGCTTGACACATAAGCATCCTAGTGTCAAGGTGACAGACCAACCATGTAACATCCAAGAAGCTACGGACTTTCTTTCTTAGAAGCTTCCACAGCAAACAAGATGTGCATGGGGCCAGGATCGAACTCATGACCTCTCACTTGGCCAAATAAACAAAATGGCCAAGGTAATCACTCACCCATATGGTGTACTCACAGGTCATATCTCACATGAAACAGAGCATAGTTGAGTCACATCACAACGGATCTAGGGGTCATACCTCGACAAGGGGTACAGCATTCCTGATCCATCCTACAATACTGAATAAGGTGCAAAAACAATCAACAAATCTCTCCCTTGCACCTTGCCTCAGTGGGCATCATCATTCGTCATCACTTGCGTTCACCATGCCGATACCTTGCCTGCCCGCCTGGTGGAGATCCTTGTCGAGTGGCTTTGTAAGCATGTCAGCCCGGTTCAGCTCGGTACCAATATACTCAAGCTCCACTGTCTGCTTGTAGACCAAGTCTCGAGCATAGTGGTAGCGGATCTCGATGTGCTTTGTGCGCCTGGACAGGACGGGGTTCTTTGACATGTCAATGGCACTCATGTTGTCAATCTTGATGACTGTCGCTGTTGCCTGTGATGCCTTCATCTCATATAGCAGGCTTTGTAGCCACTGCATCTCTTTACACACCTCAGCCAAGGCGATGTACTCAGCTTCAGCTGTTGACAGAAAGACACATTCCTACTTGCGACTTGCCCAACTGACTGCACCCCCATTCAACATACACACAAAGCCGGAGGTAGATTTTCTGTCATGGACATTCCCTCCCCAATCAGCATCAGTGTAGCACATGAGACGCATTGATGCGGATCCAGCGATGCCTCCAAACTGGAGCCCCACGTGCCGCGTCCCCTGAAGGTAGCGCATGATGCGCTTCACGGCCTGCCAGTGAAGTGGACGGGGATTGGCCACAAACCGGCTCACGTGCCCAACAGCATGGGCGATATCTGGTTGGGTGGCGACCATGGCATACATCAGACTGCACACTGCAGACTGCTTTGGGATGCCCAACATGTCAGTTTTCTCTGCTTTGTTGGATGGGGACATGGAGGTGGAGAGTTTGCACTCCGAGCTCATGGGTGTGCTGGCAGGTTTGCAATCTTCCATGTCGTATCTTTTGAGGATGGAGTCGATGTATTTTATCTGGTTCAGGCTGATGGTACCTGCTGCTCTGTCGCGCTTGATGGCAATTCCAAGATAGAAGTCAAGAGGACCCATGTCCTTCATCTCGAATCTGCTACTCAGCTGCCCCTTGAGATCGTCTAGCAGCTGCTTTGAAGAAGAGCATAGAATCAGGTCATCAACGTACAAGGCGACCAACACAGTCCCTTTGTCACTCTCATGCACGTACATGCTAGGGTCATTGTCGCAGTGCATGAAGGACTCCTTGGCCATGAACGTGTCCATCTCTTGGTACCAAAGTCTTGGCGCTTGTTTTAGCCCATAGAGTGCCTTCACCAATCTACACACCTTACCCTCAGGAGCATCAATCCCCTCCAAAACCTCCATCAATACCTCCTTGTCAAGTTTGCCGTAAAGGAAGGCTGTCTTGACATCCATCTGGTGGACCTCCATGTTCTCGGCAGCAGCAATGGCAAGCATTGACCGGATGGAGGCAAACGTCATAACTGGAGCAAAGGTTTCATCGTACTCTGCGCCAGGCTGTTGGGAGAATCCTTGTGCTACCACCCGTGCCTTGTACTTTTCTATCTTGCCATCCTGTTTCCTTTTTACTTCAGCACCCACTTGGACCCCACAACGTGAGCCCTGGCAGGTCTGTCCACTAGCACCCATGTCCCATTCTCTTGGATGGAGCTGAGTTCACTGTGAATTGCTTCATCCCACTCTGCTTTGTGAGGCCGAGTCAGTGCCTCTGCGACAGACGTTGGCTCCTCTTGAACCAAGAATGAATAGTTGAAACCTATCCATTCACCCTTATCTGAATCTTAATGCTGCCGAGGTACTTTGAGGCGTGAACTGCTCCTTGAACCTGGTGGCTGGTGCTGTTGATGTGGAGGCTGGAGGTCTGGTTCGTCGTTGATGATGGGAGAGGCATCCTCCTCATTGTGTGGAGGATCGGATACATCAGAATCAGAGTCTGATTCCTCCGAGTTATCTTCATGACCTTCTTTCCCTGTTGCAGCACCTATCCCATGCCATTGTGCTGGTGCTTCGTCTCCCTCTTCAAGGAGAGTGAACCACTCTCCCTGTTTTGGAGTGTTCTCGAGTTCGAGATGCTCTCCCTTGCTCACAGAAACTTCGTGGAAATCCACGTCTTTGCTGCGGATGACCTTCTTGGCCCCTTGGTCCCAGAGTCAATAAGCCTTGTGGGCGGTGTCATAGCCGATGAAAATGCACTTTTGTGCTCTTGCATCGAGCTTTCCAGGGCCCTCACCGGCCTGGACCTTGGCAGACACGGTGCAACCAAACACCTTGAGATGGGAGGCATCCGGCTTCTTGCCTGACCATGCTTCTTGAGGCGTCTTCAGCTGTTTTGTCTGCTTCTTCTTGCCTCGCCTTCACAGAGCTGCTGCACGTGTGAGGTTCACAAGGTAGGTAGCCGTACGTGCTGCTTCAGCCCAGAACATAGGAGGCAGCTTGGCGTCAAAGAGCATGCACCTTGTCATGCCTAGGAGCGTCTGGTTCATCCTCTCTGCTACGCCGTTGCTTTGAGGTGAGTAGGGCGTCGTTTTCTGGTGTTCAATGCCCTGTGTCTTGAGCCACTCCCTGCAGGCTTCGTACTCTCCCCCGTTGTCCGTTCTGAACGCCTTCACCTTCTTTCCACTCTGTCACTCAACCATAGCAACAAAGGCTTGCAGATTCTCCTTCACCTCGCTTTTCTTTTTGAGTAAGTATATCCACACCTTGCGGCTGTTCTCATCAATGCATGTGAGGAGATATCTGCTACCTCTATTTGATGGCATGCGGAAGGGACCGCACACGTCAGAGTGCACGAGGTCAAGGGGTGCGAGAGCAGGCGTACCATTGTGCTTGAAGGGTTTCCTTTTTGCCTTGCCTTGAAGGCATGGCTCACACATGATGCCAGCTCCCTCGGCCTCATCACCTAGCTCCATCCCACACACTAGATCCTGTTTTGCAATGAGCTCCAATGTGCGATGAGCCACGTGCCCAAAGCGCATGTGCCACAGGTTTTTGGAGGATGTGCACAGGCTAGAATGAATAGCCCAGGTGGTTGTATTTTCTTGCCGTTTTGTTGCTAAATCGTCTCCTGCCACTGCTTCCGCTGATCCAGCATGTCCTTCCTCATCTGAATCTACATCGCTGCTCTCCTCATCATCACTCTCCACCGAAGATTCAGCCGTTGAATTTGTAGTTTTGGTCTGCAAGACGTAGAGCCCATCAACGCGAGGAACCTGTGCGACAACCTTCTTGACAGAGTAGGAGATGTTGATGTCCTTGGTAGGAACTATTACCGCTTCCTTCTCTGTGAAGACCACTGTCATGCCATGGTCAGTGATCTTGGAGACAGAGAGAAGATTGGCTGTGAAGGAGGGCAAGTAGACCACCCCCTCTAGCTTGAGGTCGGAATCTCCACCGTTGACACCCACTGTGACTAGCTTGTCACCAATCCCCTCAGCTGCCTCAACCTTGCCGTTGGCAACTCTGAAGTTCTTGTTGCATGGAGCAAGAGAGATGAAGTCTCTCTTCTCGTAAGTGGTGTGCTCGTTTGTGCCCGAGTCGAGGCCGTAAGCTCCTGGCCTGAGTATCGCCCTCCCTTTATTGGAGGTACACTCAGCCATCAAGCTTGTGGGATCCTTCCCACCATGTCCCCCTCGCCATGCATCACCGTCTCCTCCCTCTCTCTTGGGTGCACCGCACTCTCGAGCGTAGTGTCCAGCCTTGCCACAGTTATGGCAGTTTCCTTGGCGCTTTGCACCCCTTCCACTGTTGCTAGTGCTGTTGTTTCCCCTGTACCCAGAGGAGGAGGTATTGCGGAAGGTGCCACAGCTCCGTGAGGCAAAGGCAGCCATGTTTGCTTCACTGCTGCTACGACGCATGGCTTCATTTCGCACATACTCAGAGACGGTGGTGTAGGAAACTAGATCTTCAGTCCACCCTACAATCACCGTTATCATGGGGCCCCAACTTTCCGGCAGCGTCATCAGAGAAATCATGGCCTGCATGTCATACTTTAGGTCCCACCCCATGCCGGTGGCTTGTTGCAAGAGCGTCTCAAATTTCTGCATAATGGCGGAGACATCCTCCCCTTCACCAAGTCTCATGCTGATGAGATTTTGTAGAATGAAGAGACGATTAGCATGTGAGGAGGACTACAACACCCTGCCAAGTTTGGCGTATGCCGCGGCTGCCACTGTACAGCCGCTGAAGTGTGAAAGGACTGAGGGTTGTATGGAGGATACAAGAATGGCGAGAGCCTTCTTGTTGAGCTTGACCCATGCCACAAGGTCAGTACCCTCCTCCTTTGGTGCTGGGATAGTTCCGTCAAAATATCCTAGCAGATCTCTGTCATCCATGATGATCTCAAACTGCCACTTCCAGAGCGCAAACCCCTCTCCATTAAATTCGAGGATGGGTGAATGATTCCCTGGTTCCCCTGTCCCTGCCATCCCTACAACTACAACTGCTACAGCTGCTGCACCTGTTGTTGATGCCGATGAACCTGTGTTTGAGGCCGCTGTAGGCTGTTGGTGAGAAGAGGCAACTACTTCCCTTGTTCACGTTGACCGTTGCAAGCAGATGTAGGCTGATGTAGGCTGATGTAGGCTGATATCAGCTCCCAAGATAGAAAGGTGCAGATGTTTTGCATTCCCCTCCTACTGATGTTGTCCTGCAAATAGAGAAGTTGGGTGAGAGCAAAGGCGCTCTCACTTCTTGTGACCTTAGCGGTTGCATGCGTGAAACTTCCCTAACCAGAGGAGTGGACCCATAACCCTTTGTTAGCTACTGAGCTAACCACCTCTGGCAGAGAAGCCACGAAACCAAAAAGCTCACAAAGGTTTTTAGGCCTTCTTCCTTTGTTGACATGTGTCATGCACCCGAAACTTAATCAGGCATACACTTCACCTTCAAGAGTACTAACGCCTTAGCATTACATCTCAAGAAGAGCTCAAGTCGTCAATACGCAAGAGAGCATCAAGCAAGGGGTAATTGATTAGCATGCAAGACAAGTCCTTTTATAGCTGTCTGTCCAGTCCTAGAACTCAAAAGCACATTCCTGGGAAGTGGCCTGAACCAGCCACGTCACCAATAGACTTGCATTGTGGGCTTGACACATAAGCATCCTAGTGTCAAGGTGACAGACCAACCATGTACCATCCAAGAAGCTACGGACTTTCTTTCTTGGAAGCTTCCACAGCAAACAAGATGTGCATGGGGCCAGGATTGAACTCGTGACCTCTCACTTGGCCAAATAAACAAAATGGCCAAGGTAACCACTCACCCATATGGTGTACTCACAGGTCATATCTCACATGAGACAGAGCATAGTTGAGTCACATCACAACGGATCCAGGGGTCATACCTCGACAAGGGGCAGAGCATTCCTGATCCATCCTACAATAGTGAATAAGGTGCAAAAACAATCAACATGATGGACCAGTTTTCCATCCAATGTGCCGTAACCCTCAAGTACTTCATCCTGTTCTCCCCTTTACACCTGTCAGTGGTAAAACTGATTGCAGAAGTTACCTCCATGAACATCTTCTTCATGCGTGCACGGAACGGCGCAGCGGTGATCACAATCTGCCGCAAAGTCGTCATGCGGCCCGGCAATATTGCAGCTGGGTTGGCGTGCCAGAAAGCCTGCTGCAGCCACGTCGACTCCATGGAAAGGAAGCTTACATTCTTGGCGATGACGTGCTTCCAAATACATGCCTGGAAGTATTTCTTGTCAAACATAGCGCAAACCGCGGCCACTCGTCATGCGATGATTGTGTTCTTGGGGTTCACCACCACCACGTTCTTGGTCACGTTCACTGTTGCCAATGTTGCTTCGTTTAGCTCCTACATCGCCTGCATCTCCTTGAGGCGCTTCCAGATCTTGTTGTGCTTGATGCGGAGATGCTTCCACATGTTCAACGTGCACCCCTGCTTGCATGAGAAGGTTTTTGGGCATGAAATGCACTTGGCTTGCGGGTCATCCAGAGGAGAGTCGGCGAGTTTGGTGAACTGAGTCCAGATGACCGAGGCATCACCAGCACGCTTATGGTTGTCACCGGCATCAACTTCCTGCTCCTCATCCCTGTCACTGTCCTCATCATTGTCATCTGCAGCACAAAGGCCGGCAGGTGTAGCTGAACAGGCCTCGGCAGCCATGGCGTCCGGTGCGCGGGGCACATAATGTGCTGAACACTGAGGCACGGGTGTGCCTAAGGCACGCGTGCGCCTAGGGCACGTGTGCACCTAAGGCACACGTAATGACGCATAGCAGAGCATAGAGTGTAGAGTGATCTTGCTTGGCAAGCAGGACCAATCCACAGCAACCGGCGCTTGCTGTGTGGTCGTGCCGCTTACATTGGGACACCTCCAAAAACAGAGATTGCACATACAGATTTAGCAACGGCCAAGAAAATGTCGAGCAAGTTAACGAGTGAACTCGCTGTTCAGCAAACAAACAGTTACATAAGGCGTAAGTTAAAAAACATTTTACACCGCAAACCTGCCGCGGGTTTCCGGTATTGAGTATAATTGAGTCCGTGACGCGGGTCACGAGCGGCACGGATTCAAAAAGACCCACACTGGCCGGATATATCTTCTGGGGTTGACACGTTGTCAACTGTAGATGCGCTGGAATATCCTCTGGTGGAGTGTCCACCGTGCATGACGTGCATGAGGTACGTTTAGTCGGCCAAGTGGTGATGCAGATCCACGTCGGTGAGGTCATCCATACCATGTCATCAGAAACATTAGACAGGCCAGTGGTGCAATCCTAACTTTTGTGAGGTGGAAGTACCTCATCTCCAACTGTCAGCATACCACAAAGTGACTATCTGATTGTCGTCGTGATTGAACTAGACCTCTAGGATCCCCCCCCCCCCCCCCCC
>SZWC01006897.1:31666-51386 GCA_023375785.1 Penium margaritaceum | reverse complement strand
CCCCCCCCCCCCCCCCCAAAGGAGGGTTTGAGATCCACGGATCCACTGATCGGATCCTGTGTTGGATCCGCATTTGCAAATTGATCCAACATCCAGGGTCCTCGGGTCAGATTTGCGGATCCATGGATTCTGTGTGCACCCTTGAGTAGCGATGAGCCCATGGAAGCAGTTTTACTGACTCCAAAAGCTCAGAGAGATCCAGGTGGTTGAAGCCCGTAAAGAGCTTCACATGGTCCAAGTGCACCCCCATCATGATTGTGTCTAGTGCCCACAGCCGCGTCCCGCTACCAGTCCCAAGACGTGTGTAAAGGTGCATCGCACGCCTCTAGTAGTCAATTGTGAGCTTCGTGGGACCGTAACGAAGGGATTGAAACTCAAGCAATCAAGCCACCCTTGTGGCATGGGTATCCAAAGCGAGCAGTGTCATGGCCAGCTCCTAGCCTTGGCGTGTATCTGCTCTAGTCTTGGTCCCGGTCACACTTAGGAAGGGGTGGAAGTCAACCCCAGTATAGCGTAGAGCAGACCGCACATCGCTCTCGCTGCTCTCAGGACATGGTGAGCATCGCGGGTCTTGTACTGGCTATGGTAGTAGGGCCAGGCGCCCTCAGAATCAGCACAAACCTGAGACAAGATCTCACATCAATCAAAGCCCTCGTCGGTAACATAACAAGGTGGATGTGTCACAAAGTCCTTCAATCGTCCCTTGTAGAGAGGACGACCTCAGGCTCGGGTGACGGTGGACAAGGTTTAGTGAGGCCACCAGTGATTGAAACAGCACAAAAAGTGAACACTGTTGAATGACGTGCCCGATCCTAATGGCAAGAAAGTGGCGGGTGAGAGGTTGTGACTCCAGACATAGCTTACGGATGCACTCCTCAAGGACACAGGTCTCATCCTCACTTGCTTCATTCTCTATCTCCTCTTCATCCCACTTTTCAACTTGTGATGAGGGGTGCTAAGACTGTGGTACAGTGTAAGACGCGGCTCCAGTAGATCCTCCTGGTGGCTGTTGTGAGGCCACTGAATGACCCCTCAGTAAAACTGTGATCTCCTGCAATGTGTCGGTCTGCTGACGGCGTATCAGCGTATAAAGCTCGTTGATCTTGAGTGAAAATCACCGTGGACTCATGATGCCCAAAGAGGTGGAAGAGGAGGTGTCTCCTTACCCTTTGCCCTTGTCTTGGACCGCTGCCATCATGGTGCATGGTATGGGGCCAAACATCATAATGGTCCAAATAGGAAACAAACGGCACTTCTGAAGGATTTGAAATTCCGACAAAAAAAAATCTTTACTAAGAAAACACTGATATCAGCACTACAGCTGATGATATCAGCACTGCTGATGATGACATTAGCACTCCCCTCCTTTCTCGCCAGCGTTTGTTCTGCTAGCGTGTTTACTCTCACGTGTTTTACGCCAACTTTTTTTTGTTCTTTTTCTTTTTGGAGTCACGCGGACTCCGCATGACCAGGGTTTGGGGGGTGCTTGTGTCATGCCCTACTTGCAGCTGTGGATGGATAGCGTAAGCCTACATAGCTGTTATGCTGTCCTGCACAACTTCTTGACAACCACGCAACTTGCTGTTGCACAGCACTATTGAACAGGGAATGTTGCGCAGCAGCAATGCTTCACAAGACAACAAGTTGTGCCACTGCTGCCACGGGTTTGCTGCTACCACGATTGTTGCCACTATGCTATGATGTTGAAGCCGGTGCCACCGTTACAGTGGTGCTGCTGCTGCTATTGCTGTTGTTTCTATAGCAACTACAATGCTGTTGATACTATGCTACTGCTACCTCTACTACTACTGCTTCTGATGCACTACTATTGTTGCTCGTGGTTGCTGGTGCCGCTACTACTCGTTACTGTTCCTACTGTTGCTCGCTACCACTGCACGTCGTCGATGTTGCAAGCTGGTTCTACGAGCCATTTCTCCTTTTTTTTTCTTCTTTTCAAGGGTAGTGCAAAGACTCGGCTGTTGCTGCCACTCGATGTGGCTGCTGCACCCCCTCGTTATGCAACTCCTCTTTGTATGGCCATGAAAATTTCTTGGTGAAGCCACTACTACTAACTTTGGGATGACGTCTTTACTACCAACGTTTGCTGCTATGGGTCCCAGGATACGGTGATTGCGGTGACACTCACTTTTGACGCCAGTGTTGCGTCTCTGCCGCGAAGCTCAGAGAGAGGGATCTTGTTGCTCTGATACCATGAAAAACTACTAGGAAGCTCCCTAGCCTTGGTGCTGCTGATGTAGTGACACTGTCCCATAAGTTGGTGCACTAGCAATCAAGCGCGTGGAAGAAACAAGAGGTGCTATGCTGGGGATCCGCACAGAGTCTCATACACTCAAATAGCTTAGTAATGCTGGGAAAAATGACAACTAACAAGCGCACATCATAATATGTGTCGTGGCGTACGGCGGGTGACGCACGCGACAGTGTCTGTTTGTCCTAAAACCGGCCCAAACCCACTATTTTGGCCGTAACTATGCACACAGGCCTCCAACACAACGCCACCTGAACCTAGAGATGAAAAATCTTGAGTCGGACACAACGACTCATTGCACACATGGGTCCAGAATTGATCAATTTGAAACACACAAATCGGGCTCAAGAAAGTGTCTACCAGCTCTGTTTGGGTGAAGCCACCACCCGTCGGACATCCAGTGCCAGTTGGGTCCACACCAGGGACCTACACAATCATGTACACAATAAAATGGTCATAGCAAGCTGTACAAACAAACCGGGATGACTCACTTCACAACATTTTGGCCAAGACTTCCCACTCGACCTCTCACATTCTGTTCTTGAAGGTCATGAAAACTTAGACGACTTTCTAGAAGGATCCACTGAAGTATTACAAGTTGCATGAATTTTTTGATAGTTTTCGGTCAACTTCTTGACAATACTGGACACTTATAAAACTGCACCTAGTCATTCTCATAACATCCCAATTTACCGGCAGAGTTTCTTGAAGGTACTGCACACAAACCTGGATGTCAGAATGTAGCAAGTGCATCACATCGGCAATGTTGTAAGTGACAAACTAGTCTCATGATCCCTAAAGGACTTGTGGTGATGTAGTCACTGTGTATAGCAGTGTTGGCTCAAAGCCCACACAACAACACTTTCCCTGAGTCATAAAGCCAGACAATGCAACACCTCTAGCATGGCACACCCACACCTGCATGGTTGTCTCAAGGTGCTAAGTCTCCTCCTCACACTGCCAAAACCCACTAGGTATGCGGGTCTCCACCATCACCACCTCAACCCATGTCAACCATAGCAGAGTATTGTATCTTTGTGTTGTGCACAAGGATGCGTCAGATGAAAGCCCATATGCTAACACTCCCCCTGTGTGGCTCAGTCCAATAGCACAAGCAAGGCTCACAGCTGTGCACAACATATCCCCTCGGGAGGGAGCACTGCTTACCCATGGCCACATACCCTAGCATAGCAATAGCAAGGGTGAGGAAGATGCTGATAGGATGTGCACGCACGTAACCTCAACCAATAGCATTGTCGACACTGTCATCGTCCACACTGTTGTCGTCGTCACTGTCATATTCGTCATTACTGTCGTAACCTGCTGCTCTGATTAGTGCGGCACTGAGGGCCTCCTCCAACTGCATTACCTGTAGTATGCCTACAAGCTGCTAAGCTGCACATCGCCACGCGGACATCGTAGCGTCAAGACACGTGTATAGCTCATTGAGCTCTGCTACGGCAGCCGGCCAGCCGGCTGCATCTGCGGCACACAGGCAATCAGTTTCAAAATGAACCTGACGGTGAACCTCCATCACGTGCGCGTCCGCATGAGCTACGATCTCATACAGCCTCACTGCCTCTTCACGCAAGCCGGAATCCTCTGCGTCAGCCGTCGACTCATCTGCCGCCTGGCTGCTTGTTGCTGGAAGGGCGTCAGCACTACACCCCACATCGACATCTGCAATGTCTGCACCTACAGAAGCTGTTGTTTCGAAGGCACCGACCGCTGCTGACAAACTTATCACTCAACTGTTGACAACTAGCTGCATGTCAGCATCCATTGATGCATCTACCTCTGCACATACGGCATCGTGGGGCTCCTCCCAACCCCTGGTGCACAGCCAATAGTCCATCTACTGCTGAAGGTCCACCCTTCCTAGACGTGCATCTTGCAGAGACCAAACAGTTGCCTCAAGACGAGTTTGCACATCCTCCATGCACTCCTTGGCAGCCCATGGTGCTGAAACATCCGCGGTGTAACAGCGGTCGCTAGCCTCCCGGAGCTTGGCCATGAGACCCTGCACGTGCACCCAGCTCAAGCCACAGCCACCTCCGCTCAATCCACCATTGCCCCCTGCGCATCCACCATGGAGTGCAGGTACTCGGGCAAGGGAACTGCAGCTTGGATGTCTGTAGTTGTGTCGTGTGCAGGAAATTCCATGGTGTTAGCGATGCTGGTCAGGGGAGCCATGAGCTGGGGTTCTGCAACTTGCTCTATGTCCTCCACGGCAACTGCACCTGCAGGGGTGACTGTTGCAGGCTCATCAGCTGTTGCCAACGTATTGCACACATGGATGTCTACCGTCGTCCAGGGACCATCCCTCCCTCGTGTTCCGGTAACTGTATGGACGACAACACACTGGGCCTCTGCGTATATCTCCAACTCCTTGTCCGACCACTTCCCCATGTATGACTTGTTGTCCTCACAGGGGATGTCTGCCCCCTCCTGGCAGTCCGCCACATGCTCTTGCTATCTAGCACCAGCAGTAACTGCCACTCCTGCCCTCAGGATGTCAGTGGTTGCCAACACGCCCACTGCTTGGACGTCTGCTACACAAGTGTCGACTGCCACCACCATGTTTGCTACTACTGCTCCGACTACCGCCAGGACATCAACGGCCTCTACTCTCTCTCTCTCTCTCTCTCTCTCTCTCTCTCTCTCTCTCTCAATCCCTCCACATCCGCTACATTTTCGAATTTGATCTCCCTCCCTCTCTCTGACTCAGTGTCGGAACACTTCTTGGACGAACAGTCCTTCCCANGCTACACAAGTGTCGACTGCCACCACCATGTTTGCTACTACTGCTCCGACTACCGCCAGGACATCAACGGCCTCTACTCTCTCTCTCTCTCTCTCTCTCTCTCTCTGAATCCCTCCACATCCGCTACATTTTCGAATTTGATCTCCCTCCCTCTCTCTGACTCAGTGTCGGAACACTTCTTGGACGAACAGTCCTTCCCAACCGCAGGAGCTTCCTTACCCTTCGGACGTTATGCCAACTGAGTGTATCAAACACATGCGTCCACAGATCCACGGTAGTTTTCGGCAGACAAACCACCCCTCCCATGACGGACAAACTGGTGGGAGCTACATAGCTGGTCACATGGACAGCTAGCAGAAGGACCAACTCTGTGACGGGGAACGACGGAGTTGGCTCTACTGCAACCTCTGCCATAGCTGCTACTACCGCTGCTACATGGAAACGATGTGACAAACGTGCTATCCACTGCCGTGCGCGGTAAGCCCGCGTGCGTGCCGTGCAAGCAGAACGTGTGTACATGAACGTTGAGGGGTCGGATGTCAGAATGACTCCAACTGACCCCAGAACAAAGCGAAGTCCATTAGACGTGGACATGAGGTCAAGCGCCGTCACACTGTCAGGTGACGTTAGTGACGTAGGTGAGGATGGCTAGGAGGAAGAGAGGGGGGTCTGTATCGGTATGGTGGAAACAGCCCGCTCAAAGACCACATGGTCTACGAGCTATTGCACCATGGGCTTTAAATCTTGGAGTTTGGTGTACAGCACTGCCACAGCTTCGTTGAGAACTGCTACGGCATCGACCAGCAGTGTCCCGGGATCAGGTAGAGGAGAAGAAAGGGACCGCATCTAGGGCGGTCGCCACCTGGCATGCCGTTGGCGACACTGGCGCCAGCCATGATTTCGGTCACTGCAGCGGTAGCAAGCAAAGCCGTTGGACGTTTGAGGTGTGTGCCATGTCTGCACCTGCCACTGCGGTCACAGCGCCTGTCACGCTTGTAGTGTAGGTTCTAGCAGCAGCTCCGGCTACGCCACTTGCTATGCCAATGTGCTGATGTAAGGAGCCTGGCGTGGGTGAGTGTACAAGACACTCGCTGTTGAGCACCCACAGGCTCTTTGAGGTCCATCCGGCCTACTGTATTGGTGTTGCTCTCCTTGCACACGAGCATGAGCTGGCACATAACAAAGCCGATTCTACAGTCACTTTTGGATCTCTGCCGACTCGTTACAGCTGCATGAAAGATGTGCCGCTCTTTGTGAGGCTCTTCACGGACCTGACGCTGAGCTCTGGTGCACTGTGTGCCAGGCTGAACTCAAGGCCATTGACCAGCATGCTGTGTACGAGCTTGTGCACCTGCCGCCAGGCCGCAAGGCCATGCAGGGTAAATGGGTCCTATGCAAGAAGCTGAAGCTCGATGGCTCGGTGGGTCATTACAAGGCCCGCTTGACCACAAAAGGGATCCTCACAGGTTGAAGGTGTGAGGTATAGTTAGCTGTGCCCATTTATGCACATTCACATGCACATTCACATGCACATGTGAGGTATAGTTAATGGCACATTCAGTGTATTAAGTGCGTAGAATTGAGTAACTTCCATGAACGTTTTTGAAGAGGTAGTCATCTTCTCTTCACATAGAAAGCTATGTACACGATCTCTGTGCCTTAGGAACTGGATGAAAAAAGTTATATGTATGTATACGTATTTATGTAGCTTTTTAGGTGAAACGTACAATGGACATACATGTGAATTCAAAGATTTCAAATGGACTCTTTTGTAAAATGGATGTCTACTTTCTGATTTGGGGAATGGAAACAACCTTCTCGTTGATCGTATTCATATGTTTATCCGCAATGAACTACAAGATTTGTCCACCCCCCCCCCCCCCCAAAACTGTCAAGTGTATTGGACTGCGTGTATGGCAACTATTTTTGTACTCTAGTGTATCATGTACACTAGTGTGTTTTTTACATGTCCATGAAATACACGGACCATACACACTATCCCAGTACAATTCAACACTTGGGGAGGGGGGGAGGCAGCATGGGCTCCGGATGTCCACCCCTCAAAAGGGTGGAGTGTATTGGTGAATTGTAGCAGGGAAGTCTATCATGATTACATGATGGAAAGGAAAAACAATACACAAATTTTCTCTCCGCTCGTCGACCGCCGATGTACGATGACCGACAATCAAAAGTCAAGGATCTTGATTGTCAACTGATAGGCAACAATTGATGATCAATGATTCATGATCAAAAATTGAAAATCGACAACCATCAACAGATAGGCAAAGTCAAAAGGTGATGAGTTAAGACTACAAAACGGACACCACATCGTTGGAATCGCCCCCTCCAAATCGTCAAATGCATTGAAATAGTGTAGCTAGAACATGTATTGTACAAAAACTAGTTCTGAACACTAATGTATCATGTACACTAGTGTACATGTCCATGCACTTTCACATATCCATGAGATACACAAACCATATCCACTATCCCAATGCACTTTAGCAGTTGGGAGCGGGAGGCACCATGGGTTTCGGAGGTCCCTTCCCCAAAAGGGGAGTGTACTAGTGAAGTGTATCTGGGAAGTGTATTGTTTTTATGTGATGGGTGGTCGAAGGACAGACCCTCAGACGTGTTGCGACGCTGTCACGAGGATGGCCACCACAACTCAGGTAGTGTGCTACTGTGTGACTACTATGCAATTTCTACAGTGCTATTGTATTGCTTTCAAACGTTGTTGCGCTCTCAATTCACCTTCGGTACTGCTGCTGCTGTCAGTGCTGCATGCGGCCGCCATCAAACGTCGCTGGCTGTGGTATCACACCATACCTCTTTCAACCGCTAGCGCTGCTACCACTATTGCTGTGACTACTGCAACTGCTCTCGTTGCCGTTGTTAGCTCATGGCTGTGGCTTAAGGCCACCCGTGGTAGTGTTGCTAACAATGACTGCCATCAATTGCTAACGGTTGTGGCCTCAAGCAAATTTTGTTGTTGCTGCAACTGTCAGTTCTATTTTTGTGCTCCGTCCTCTCCTATTTTTTCATACCAAATGCTTCAGTAATTTCTTGAGGACCCCTCTCTTAGGGTTTCCTTGGGTGTCCCCCTTTCTTTGGGTCTCACCTCCTCGGGTGCCCGGTCCTTTTCTTCTCTTTTTCTCCGGAAAGTTCAGCCTCTCACAGGTTGAAGTTGGTTAAGGGGAGGCTCGCGCCTCCCTTGTGCATACCCAGCTGACAGCTGCCCACTGGCCTCCCCGGCACCTCTGAGCCAGCAGAAGGCGACACAGGCCGACACAGGCCCGCTCCTGCGCTGGCTCTCGGTCGGTGCTTGGTCAGACCCAAAAAACGGGCCCAACTGACGGGCCTCCTCCCCCCCCCCCCCCCCCCCCCCCCCCCCCTTGACGGGTCCCCCGTGTTGATTCCCCCAGGAACCCAACAGTAGAAGCTGCTGCAGTAGCTGCTGTTGTGGTTGGTGCAGCAACCGGTGTAACGGGTGTTGCATCGGCTACAGTAAAAGCTTCTATAGCAGATGTTGCCGCTATAGCGAGATGCCGCAGTTGCAGTTTCTCATCGATGTACCTGTTGCTACTATTGTTGCTGCTGCTGCAGCTCCTCTCCACCTTTGCTGTTGCTATAGCTGCTCACCGCCAATGCTGCTAATCCAGCTGTTTCCCACCGTCATTGCTGTGACAACCGCCTGCCACTGCTTTTGCTATTGCTTATTGCCAGTGTTGTAGCTCCTTGTCGCCACTGCTGCTGCTATGGCTGCTGCCCGCTATTTCTACAACTATAGCTGCCCATTGCCGTTGTTGCTGTAGCTGCTCGCTGCCACTGCTGCTGCCGTGGTTGCTGCCCACCGTCGCTACTACTACAGTTGCTCGCCACTATCATTGGTGCTGCTAATATGGCTCCTACTGTCATTGCTTCTGTAGCTGCCTGCCGCTGTTGTTGCCACTGCAGCTACTGCTGGTGAGGCTCCTTCTCCCACGAGCCCTTCTGCCGTTGTTGGTTCACACCACTGCAGCTCTCATAGTTGCCTCAGACAGTTGGAATGGCTCCCGATGCTACTTGTTACTGCAGCTACTACCGACGTGGCTAAGACGGTTGTCGCCATACTTGGCAACATCATGTGCTACTACCGCCGCTTCCTCCGCTATAATGTTGTTGTAGTGGGTCCTACCAAGACCTGCTACTGCTGCTTTGGGTGGTTGTCACTACTTCCACTCACTACTGCTACTACTCGTGCATCTTTGCTACAAGCTGTGGCTCCCTCACTCTGATACCAAGCTCAGATAGCTAGGAAGTTTCCTAGAATACTTGTCGTTGAATGGGCATCAGTGCTCAGTTGGCTTGCGACATCACCACACGTCAGATGTAAGACCGCAAGATTTTGGCTAGGTGACATAACCATAGTGTCAAATGTGCTTCCATACAAAACACATGCAGAGGGAGTCACAACAATGAGCTGAGCTGACCTAAATTGCCGTCAAGTTAGGTGCGCGACAAGCGTAGTCAGGGGTGCGTTTGGTTACACAAACAATGCAAACGTCCCCACAAAAGCTAAAACTCTTGCCAGGCCAGAACTCATTACACAGTTGTGTGAATTGTTGTGATGTGAGCCGTTCTGTCTGTTTGTACAGCTTACTATGACCACTCGGCCATGTCCATTCCCGTGCGGATCCCTGATGCACACCCATTTGGAGCCGGAGCAGCGACGCGTTCGTGGCTCCACCCACCAACAGTCGCCAGAGACTTGCCACTATGCCCCGGATGCTTTCTGCCGTGCTCTGCAATTTTTCTATAGTCGTTAGAGTTTTCTCGGTGGACAGGCCCTCAAGCTCGATTTGCATGTTTTGTATTGTCTGTCCACCGATTGATGTCGGACATGTGCGTGTTCCCAGTCATATCGTTTGGCACAAGTTCTTGCATCTTTATGTATAGACGGTGTTGCGTTTGGATACCTGTGTGTTGCGTTACAGCCAAAACAGTGATTCATCACCCGCCATGCGTGGTGGCAGGTATTTGTGTTGTGTTCTTATCAGTTGTCATTTCTCTCTGCATTAAGTAAGCTATACCACCTTATGAGACTTTGCACGTCTCCCTTGTCGAACCCTTCCTGTTTCTTGCACCTTCTAGCTTGCTTGTGCACCACCTGACTAGATAGTGTCGCCACATCAGTAGTAGAAAATCTAGGAAGCAACCTAGTAACTATTCATGTTATTGGAGAAGAAATACCTCTTTTGCTGAATTGCACCACAGAGAGGCAGCACCGGTAGCAGCAGTGAAAGTCACCACCGCCGCCTTATCCTAGGACCTATCGCAGCTGACGTTAGTAGCAGCAACATCACCCCGCAATCGCCACCATCGTATTGGGAGTGCTCCAGCAGTGACGAGCTCCAACAGCCATGCCCAGCGACAGGAACAGCACCGGACAGCAGCGGCAGCTGTGTCTGGCTACAAACCTGTACATTAAAAAAAAAACGAGAATCAGCTTGTAGCAGTAGCTCGCGGCGGCGGCTGCGAGAAGTGGTAGCACGCAACGACAGCAACATCTTAGAGTAGTGGCGGCATCATCAGCCGCAAGTAGCAATAGCAGCACAGCAGTGGCGGCAGAAGTAGCAGCAACACAATAGTAGCATTGTAGCTCCTATAGCGATAGCAGCAACAACAGCACCAGCACTGCAGCATTAATATCGGCTACTACAGCGTAGCAGCTGTGGCAGCGACCGTAGCAGCAGCAACAATGGTAGTCGCCGTAGCAATAGCATACATGCCACAGCATCAAGACTGAGTTTGCACAGCATTGCTACTATGCACCAGTGCTGCTACAAAGCACTGTTACATAGCTACGCAGAAACTGTGCAGAAGTACACAATAGCCATGCACGGTTGCACAACCCCTACACAGCCGTGAGAAGGGGGGTACCGCGGTCACCCCCACCAGTCACATGGAGTCCGCGTGACTAAGAAAAAAAAACAACGCTGGTGTACAATATGCCAGCGTAAAAAATGCTTGCTTCTTTCTACAAGCATAAAAATGCTGATGTCATCATCACCCTTGTTGACATTAGCAATTTTGAGGTCAAGATGTCTTTCTTCTCAATGTTTCAACTCCTCAAGAAATGTTGTTGGTTCCTTGTTTGGAGTATTATTATGTTTGGCCCCATACAGAGCACTACGATGGCACTCGCGTGTGACAAGGGCAAAGGGTTGGGAGACCCCTCCTCTTCCAACTCTTCAAGAATCATGAGTCCACGATCGTAGTCACTTGCAATTGACAAGCTTTGTCGGATGCCGGATGAGATGCTCCTACAGAAGCAGCAGCAGACCGACCCGTCACAGGAGATTGCGGAGCTATTACGGGGTCGTTTGGGACCCTCACAGCAGCCACCAGGACGATCTACAACACTTACACCAACCGTTCAGTAATCTACACCCTACACAGCAACGCTACCTCAACACCCCTCATCATAGGTTGACACCAGGGATGAGGAGGAGACAGAAGATGACACACGTGAGAACGAGATTCGTATACTCGAAGAGCACCTTCATGAGCTACGTCTGGGGTCATAGCGTCTCACTCAGTCACCATTTCACCATTGAGATCAGAAACATCATTCAGTACTGTTCACATTTCATGGTGTTTTTCTCACTGTTAGTCTCCGTACACCTTGTCCAGAAATTCCCAAGCCTAAGGTCTTCCTCCCCATGGAGCGGCGACCAAAGGAATTTCAGACACCTCCACCCCACTTCGATACTGACAAGGGCTTCGATTGCTGGGAGACCTTGTTTCAAGTGTGGGCCGATTCTAAGGACGTCTGGCCTTACTACCACAGCCAATACTAGACTCACAATACTCACCGGACTAAGACAGCAGTGAGAGCGATGCGCGGTCTGCTCTACGCCATGACGCGGGAGACCATAGTCGACTTCCATCCCTTCTTAGGTGAGACCGGGACCGAGACTAGAGCAGATTCACGCCAGAGGTGGGAGCTGGCCCTGAAAATTCTCGCTATGGAGACCCATGCCGCAAGGGCGGCCCGACTGCATGAGTTTCACCCCCTCTCACATGGTCCCACAAAGCTTGCAACTGACTACTGGAGGCATGCAATGCACCTTTGCACACATCTCTGGACCACTAGTGGGACGTAGCTGTGTGCAGTCAACACCATCATGATGGGGGCACACTTGAACCATGTGAAACTCTTTACGGGCTTGGACCGTGTGGGCCTTTCAGTGTTGTTGGAGTCAGTGCAACGACTTCCTTGGGCCCATTGCTACTTCCTCCAGGCCCTGTCAGCTTACAAGGGTGCAATCATCCATTAACAAAGTCAACTTGTTGCAGAAATGAATACGACCCCTCCTGCGCCTGTGTCCTAGTTCACCAGTCCCACCTCTACCACTTCATCTTCCTCCTCCCCTACTTCAAGTGGCCGCACTCACAGTATTGTTGTGGCTGCTCAATAGAAGAGGGAGAAAAGAGATGCGTGAAGGGCAAGCAGTAGTAGAAGCATCCGACGAGTTGTGGTAGTGGACGTTATGTCCACTACTACAGCTATGGAGGTACCCATCACTACACAGAGTGTGAGTAGCCCTTCCATTTTCCTTAGATCATGCACGGCCTTCAGGCGGCACTTGCACAGTGAACTTCCTCTTGTGATGCACAGATGGGGTACGTGGCGACCACAACTGTAGCAAACACATCAGTTTCACCAGGGAGAGCAGTCATGTGGATCCTCGGGATTACACAACAGCGGATCTTTGTCAACTGCTGGCGCTTTGTACTCAGGGAGGCACGAGTGTGTTGTCCCGAGACAGCTTGTCTTACTACGTCTGTTAACCATGATGATGCTTGTAGGAGAGCCCTATTGGCTTGAAGTGAGGATGGACCTGAAAGAACCATCTGGCTTGAAAAGTCACAGATCCATGATGTCCTTAGTCATCTGCTACAAGTTCAGTAGGGGCGCAGTCTTCTATGGCATGTTGCTCAGTTTTGACAACCGGTCGTGAGCAGAGTGGCACCTAGATCATTGACTCTGGTGCCACCCATCACATGACATGCCATCGTAGTGACTCCGTTGTGCTCCTTCCTGTTGCGTTTGTTCGATCCTTTTGCACAAGGTCTGGTCACTCGTTGCCTGTGCCGGGAGTTGGGGTTGTGTGGCTTGATATTCCGTCTGGCCCCTTTCATATTTCCAACATGCTCTTGAGCTCATCCTGCTCTCTGTCTGTGCATGCACCATGATGGGTCGCACTAGTAAGCATCCTGCTTACTTTGTCAAAGAGACTGCTCTTGAGACATGTGCCATCGTTCTTTGTGCCTCCGTTGTTGATGACCTCTATCATGTCTCTCGTTGCATTCCCTCCATTTCTTGTTTCCCACTATCTTCTACACATGTGTTTTTCACTAGTGTTCTCTCACTTGAACACAAGTGCTTGTTACATCGTCGCCTCTAGCATGTAAGCTCAAACATTGTGCCGAAGCTCATTCAAACTCAGCCAGCCCCCAGTTTTGACGTGACTACCTTTCAAAAGCCATCCAAAACCGGTTGGCTTTTTGTTTTCCAGGGGACGATGCATTTGTGTTCTTGACCTGACTCCTCCTCCCGGGCACTTTGTCCACTAGAGTTGGTCCACTCGGACCTCCTCGGTCATCTCCCAGTCAACTCCTTCTCATTTCAGAGTTGATATCTCCTCGCCCTGACCGATGACCTCACCCCGATGTGATGGGTCTACAACCTCTACCACAAGAGCAATGCTGCGCTGGCACCGCTCATGTGGTTGGTGATGGCTGAGCGTCAGTCTCGTGACACCCTTCACACGATTTGCTCCAATTGTGGTGGTGAGTTCTTAGGTGAGATGGATGCCTACTTTAGTGAGCACGGTGAGATTTGCTCCAATTGTGGTGGTGAGTTCTTTGTATGAGCATTGGAACCCCACCATGGATGATATGATTTGCGCTATGCAGTCTAAGTGCAGTCTTCCAGAATCCTTTGCCTTTGAGGGCTTCTCCTACAAGATGTGGGTTTGGAACCGCCTGCTATATGGCTCGCTTTCATACCATGTCACGCTTTATGAGTTGTGGTTCGACAATTGTGCCGATATCTGTCTCGCTTGCATTTGGGGGATCCTCATCTGTGTCTGGTACTCCGAGGACAAGGAGGGGTTCAAGGTCTCACCTCGGGGACCCATGTTTACCTTCCTTGGCATCTCTCCTTGGTCAAGGGTCTGGCACTTTAGGACCCCGCTCACTATTGCATTGTCAAGTCTGAAGATGCTCTCTTCTTTGAGGCTCTTACCTATTGTGACATGTCCACCATTTTGTTGCAGGCCGCCAACCACGTTCCTATCCATGTGATTGCTTGGGGGATGAAGGATTCAAGTCTTGCAAATGGGTCCATCCTGGCCTCCTCACCTATGGTCCGGTATCCGTCTGCTGGCGATCCGGCATCGTGGTTGTGGCTCCAGTAGCTTCTTCAGTCTCCTCTGACACACCTGATCGTGTGCCCGTGTCGGTCCCCTCTGGCATACCTGTTCCCATCCGAGCGTCGGTCCCCTCTAGCACAGCTGATCATGCGCCAGTTTCAGTCCCCTCTGGCACACCTGCTCCGATACGAGCATCAGTTCCCCCTAGAACAACTGATTATGTTCCAGTTTCAGTCACCTCTAGCACACCTACTTCCATGTGGACGGTAGTTCCCTTTAGCACAGCTAATTCTGTACCAGTATCAGTTCCCTCTCGCATACCTAATTCCACGGTATTCGTAGACTTCCCAGCCATACCCACTCCCGTGCATGCACCTATTTCCCTATAGCTATGGCCCAGTAGCCTTCTCTATAGCTTGAGGAGAGTGCCTCAGCATTGGGCTACTCCCACAAGCCCAGTGGTCGTCTTTGATCACTAGCCTCGAGGGCTCAACAGACTACTGGCGCAGAGCCTAAATGCCCATCTCATAGTGATTAAAATGGCGAGCCTGGTACAAAACCCCTTGGCGTGAGTGTCCAATCATATTACACAAAGGTGCATCCAGCATTTCTTGTTGGCCATGTGTTGGTCTCTTATGAGTTCTTGGTCCCTTGCGATGCCACAGCTGATTTGGTTGTCATCAGACCGAGTCCGAAGGCACGCGTTCTAGCTACTCGGAGCTCTCCATTGACAATGCCTGAACCAGGCACGTTGAAGGAGGCACTCTTGGCTGGCGGTGCAGAGCTTTGGCGTGTTGCTTGTGAGGATGAGCTGAGAGCCATCAATGAGCTAGGTGCCTATGAGCTTGTCGACCTCCCACCTAGGTGAAAGGCCGTACATGCCAAGTGGGTCTTTCACAAGAAGGTGAAGCCTAACGGCAAGCTAGATCACTATGAGGCTTGCTTGACGGCTAAGGGGTTCTCACAGGTTGAGGGTGTAGATTTTTCTGACACGTTTACACCCATTGGACGTATAACTACTGCTCACGCCCTGTTCAGGGTTGTTGCTCAGCATGACTACAAGCTATAACAGATGGATGTGAACAATGCATTCCTCCATGGCACCTTAGAGGAGGAGATCTACATGGCCAAGCCAGCTAGATTTGTAGCGAGTGACAAGGTTTGGCACTTGCACAAGGGCTAGTATGGCTTGAAACAGTCACCCATGTGGTAGAAGTTGCAGATCACCCGCACACCGATAGGTGCTAGTTATTTGGAAAGTGACGCCTTCTTTCTGTGAAGGACAGCTGAAAGCTTTGCCACCATCTTCCTCTATGTGGACACCATCCTCATAACTTCTCCTTCTAGGGAGGTCTTGAAGGAGGCCAAGGCAGTCCTTTAGGCTACCTACATGATAAAGGATCTCGGTCCTGCAGGTGTGTTTCTTGGGATGGAGATCGTACGTGATCGTAAATGACGAAGACTCTTGCTATATCAGGCATTACGCCCCCATTGTGGGGGAGTGTTTTGTTGACCTCCTTGGGGCATTCCCCATGGCCTCTACCCCCATCACACTGAATGGGCAGAATTCTTAGAAGGTGGATGATCCAGTATATCTGGAGGAGATAGTGGATGTGACCCTATTTTTAGGCCTGATTGACTCTTTGATGTACTTGGAAACTACCACGCAGCCCAACATTGTCTTCGCCATCAACCTCCATGCACAATTCTCACATTGTCCTTGAGCAAGAGCACTTCACGTGGCTGTGGTAGTGGTATGGTATGTGGTTCCCACACCGTACCTCGGACTCCACTTTTGACAGCAGTGTTTGGTGGTTGTCGATGGCTACACAGATAGTGATTGGGCGTGGAGCCCTGATGGGTTTAGTTGGACAAGCTACGTTTTTGTGTTGAGTCGCACCATGGTGTCGTGGCACAACGGCAAGCATAGATGTCTCTTACGTAGCTCATCCGAGGCAGAGTATGTTGTGCTACTGAGGGCCTAGGGCTTCTGAGGCGGTGTGGTTGCAATGGCTTTTTTGTGTGTTGATTCAATCTATGCCTTGCATTGTTCTATTCTATGAAAACCAGAATAATCTTGCCATTGCAGAGAAATCTAGTATACTTTATGCATGCACGAAGAACATTACTGTTAAGAATCACTTTGTGTGTGATCTTGTGGAGCCACAGGTGATCTTTGTCATCAGGGTCGGCACAGAAATGCAGCGCGCAAACTTCCTGACCAAGGCCATGGCGCACGCAAAGTTCATGGTGGCCATTCATTTTGTCAGGCTTCACCCCTTTCCTGAGAGTGGCTGAGAGTGGGGGGGTGTGAGCATGGATTGTTGAGAATCTTGTTGGCTACCTGTGTTCAAATTGCACGTGTATGGACATGCGTACCATCGGGTCATGGGGGAGTGTTGTGATGAGAGTCATTGTCTCTGTTTGTATAGCTTTCCATTACCACTCGGCCGTGTCCAAGCTTGTGCAGATCCTTGATGCGTACCCAGCTGGAGCAAGAGCAGCGACGCATCCGTGGTTCCACCCACCATCAGCTTCCAGACAGTTGCCACTACGTCCCGGATGCTTGCTGGGGTGCTTGACATTTTTTGTGCAGTCGCTAGAGTTTTCTTGGCGGACTGGCTCTTGAGCCTGATTTGCATGTTTTATATGATCTGTCCGCCAATCGATGCCCGACTTGTGCATGTGACCAGTCATAGCATCCAGTTCAAGTTTGTGCATTCTTAGGTTCAAACGGTGTTGTGTTTGGGTTCCTGTGCACGGAGTTACTGCCGAAACAATGGTTTTGTGTTGGTTTTTAGACGAATTGACTTTGACGCGTGCAACACTCGCCAAGGCCGCGGCAGGTGTTTATGGTATGTGCTTGTCAGTTGTCATTTCTCCCTGTATTGCTAAGCTACTGAAGCTTATGAGACTTTCCACATCTCCCTTGCTTAACCCTTGTTGTTTCTAGCGTTTGCTTGCTTACTAGTGTGCCACGTGACTGGACAGTGTCACGACGTTAGCACTAGCAAGGATAGGAAGTTTCTTAGCAAGTTTCATGAATGACACAAGGTATGAACTATGATGAGCAGCGTAACAAGCCGGTCAAACCCCACACATACACGCCAGGACTCCTTGTAACCCCAGAACATGTCTTCAGGTGCCTGGGTCTTGACCACGGAGTAAGCACTAGGAGCTACACTCCCGTAAAATCTACATGCCGAAACACAGCAAGTGCATCACATTGGCAATGTCGTAGGTTGTTAGGTAGTCTTGGGATACCTAAAAGGGCTGTGGTTCCACAGTTTTTGTGTGGAGCAGTGCCAATTCAAAGCCCACACAACAACACCACTAATGACATGCCGTTGCTTGTGTTACGTACCAGACGTACACGAGTCCCTTATCACTCTGTGTGGGTTTTTCTGTCCTTACACAAATAGCCCACCGCACAATGAGAATTCACTTTTGACCCCGACGGTTGAGGGCAATTTGACAAAATGCCCTCACCCTCCGGTGAACCTTCTCACACTTTCAGACAACTTCAACTACTCTCGACAATCAATGACAAAAGTGTGACAACCTTTTGGTCAACTCCTTGACGCATCGAGAAATACCAAAATCTATACAAATGCATCTCCCATTTTTGTCGTCGATCTTCAAAGCCCCCTGATTCCTCGGCGGTTCTTCTTGATCCGACCACTCACAATGTCCGTCCACATACGTCGCTTGACAATCAATTCAACGACCTCAACTATGCCTCATTTGGAACCTCAACACTTGTATGCATGTGTTCGATCATTCCAACAGTTTTCATCGAAGAACACTTACCGCAAATTAACAAACTCCTCAAGTGTCCCAAGTTAGCAACCGCGTTCTGCCTTGCAACTTCTACCTTTTAACTACCTACACTCCGTTCAGCAAATCATTTGGTATCTGAGCGTAGTGGTGTTGGATAGGCATCTGACTACTTCACCCATCCGGAGGAATACCTTGCACAGGCCTTCAGCGCATCTCTCACATCAAGAATCTTCAGACTTTGCGATTTCAACATGAAGCGAGAAAGCGCATCCAACGACCAGCACCAGGTCCTCGGAGACGACTTCGGCGATGGAGGAGCAGAACTTGCCTATGCACGTGAATTTTGAAGTGGCAGTAAACGCTAGAGTGGCACAATATGTGGCAAATGGGTCAAACTCGACGGCTGCGACAGCCAACCCGGCCACGGATTCAACGGTGGTAAACCAGCCGCCCCAACTGATAACCTCAACGTCTACAATAGGAACGGCAGGTGGCACTGGACAAAAGGCACGAATCAACGAGGAACGGGAAAACCGTGTTTCCACGCTCGAGGGGATCAACAGCTATTTGCTCCAACAACTCAATGTCGCGATGGAGGATCTTCACAGTGTAAGTGCACAAGAGGCAGTGCTCGTCGATAGAAATCCCCTAAACTCAAACAAACCCAAGATTTTTCCGGCCCCATCAGAGCCATTTGATCCTACAAACTCCAGAGAACCAGCGATTTGGATGTGGCTAACGGATCTGGAGGTGTGCCGATGCTTGGGTCACCGATGCTCAAAAGACGATTGACCTCGCAGCCGTGCTTTTGCATGTCACGGTGCTGAGTTAGTCATCTGATCTAAAGGCCATCCAACGGCAGCAAGAGGCCGGCGGGGCATCATCAACAACCAACAGCGCCGGTGTAATAACACCGACCGTAGGCATTCTACCCTTGGAGCAGATCAATCCACAATGGCAAGATGCACTGACGCCACAAACTGACTGGAACGAGTTCTCGCATGGAATGTTTGCATGATTTGGAAGATTGAACAAGAAGTCCTACACTCGGTACACGCTCTAGCATTTGCATTAGCATTCCAGCATAGTAGAGTACACGTAGAGATTCCGCAAGGTCATCATGAGTGTAGATATTGCCCCCGACAAGCTTTGTTTTCACTACAACAGCCTCAAACAAGACATGGGGTGAGCGCTCGCCATTTTTGCCATCCAAAAGAACTTACCATGGATGATTGCACTAGCAAAAATAATCAACAGCGTCGACTACAATGTTCGGATCCAAGAATCCTAC
Organism: Penium margaritaceum; assembly: GCA_023375785.1. Classification (NCBI taxonomy): domain Eukaryota; kingdom Viridiplantae; phylum Streptophyta; class Zygnematophyceae; order Desmidiales; family Peniaceae; genus Penium; species Penium margaritaceum. Next base: position 31,860 of record SZWC01006897.1, on the reverse strand, counting down.
TGATGGCGACCTCCTAACTACAATCACCGTGGGAACAGAAGTAGTCCATAGGGGGACTCCTCCACTTTGATGGAAGTGGACGTCGCCGACCAGAACAATATGCATGCCTGCTACAAGTGCAGAAAACTTGGGCATGATTCTTGCAACTACCAAAGAAAACAGCAGGCCAAAAGGGGGGGGGGGGGGGGGGGGGG
>SZWC01006897.1:6385-26698 GCA_023375785.1 Penium margaritaceum | reverse complement strand
GGGGGGGGGGGGGGGGGGGGGGGGGGGGGGGGGTGGCCGTGGTCGCGTTCGGGGCAGAGGCACTGGCGGTTTGGGTGTAGGCAGCCAGGGCGGCTGTGGCAAAGGCAAGGGTTCTAGCAGCGCCTCCTCTTCCTCTCTGACGTCCACCACTTTCATGTGCTGGAACTGTGGTGCCACCGGAAATTCAACACCGAAGTGTCCGTCACCTCCGGACAGTGAGCGCCTTGTGTCAGCCATGGAGACATACTAGGCTCGTTCCTCCGATGACTCTGGGAGCTCTTCTCGCGCCGCCACCTCAAAAACTCAGCCTGGTTGCAATCCTCTTGTCACCACCGAGGCTACCGCCTACAACACCACTGCTGCCCCACCTCCGCTTCCTTACCCCTGAGGGTGGCCCCCTGGATATGGGGGACCACTCTACTATGAACCCCCTTCCGGTGCCTACTCTCCTTCCTGCTGGGAGTCTCACGTCTATCCACCCGGGTATCCCTCCTCCGGTATTGTCATCACGTCTGACCTGCCTGAGAACGAGCACCAGTTAGACGCTGCCCTCTCCCACACTGTCCACAACCATCATCATCGTGATCAAGGATGTGAGAGTGGGTGTTCCGGGTCGGAGTCACTTGCGTTTGTCGTTGATGCGGAGTTGCATGGTCCTGCGTCCGGTCACATCTTGGGGTGTTCTCCTACTTATATCTTGTGGTTTGAAGAGTTGCAGTCTGTTTGCTTGCCTTGCTCTCTTGCCGCATGTGGCCAGAGATTCTCCTCGCACACTGCCATTGCCGCCGTGAGTCATGACACCTCCACTGTTTGTGCGGCGGGTGGCTTCTAGATCATTGCATCTGGAGCTACGCACTGGCCCTGTTGGATTCGTCCACTTTGTTCACAGTCGCTCTCACTATTTGCTTCCTGTTCAGGGAGTTGGAGTTGTGTGCCTAGTCGGCATTGGGGGGGAAGTGTTCTTGCCAGATGTCCTGGATGATCCATCACTTCAGTCGAGTCTTCTCTCTGTTACGGCACTTTTCAACCAGGGCATAGACTTCTTCTCTAGTCACAATGTTGCCTTTGTCTCACATCGCACCCCTGGCCGCATTTTGTTGCAAGGCACACGCTATGATCACATGTTACGTGTTCCTACCTTTGCTCCTTTTCCATCCACCACTGCTCATGTGCACGTTGCTCGATCTCTTTCCCCTGCGCATGTCCAGTTGCTCCACTGCCGCGTGTGCCACATTCATACTGCTGCCATTGATCACCTGCTTTGTGTGCTTCCAGCGGATGGACTTGATGCTTCCACGTTCCCTGCCCCTTGTCCTCCTGACTGCCTTGACTATGCTCATGAGCAAATGCACCGATCCCTTTTTTCCACCTATGAGTTTTACAAATCCCATCCCTTCGACCTGCTGCACGCAGATGTCATGGGGACTTCTCCTCATGAGGCTCTTGAAGGGATTGGTCACTATGCCCTCAATCCTGCCGATGACTTCTCCCACATGCGCTCGGTCTTTGCTCTTAAGCAAGAGTGGTGTCTACTCCACTCTTGAGTCCTGACTCCCTCAGGTTGAACTTGCATGTGGTCGTCGTCTCTGTGTCTTTCATTGTGACCATTGGGGTGAATTCATGGGCCCCATTGCTCGTTTCCTGGCATCTCGCCGGGTTCGCATTGAAGCTACGGCTCCTTACACACCCCACAGAAATGGCGTTTCTGAATGCTGGAATAGAACTCTTGCTCATGGTATTCGTACCCTCCTCAGTGCTTATGACCTCCCTTATCTTTTCTCTTTTAAGGCCATGTCCTACATGATGTGGGTCTGGAACCAAATTCCCTATGGTCCCCTCGATTGTCATGTCACCCTCGTTGAGCGTTGGTTTGAACATCCTGCTGACCTTCCTTTAGCTTGTGTCTGGGGTTGTGTTGCTGCCAAATGACTTCGCGAGGACCTTTGTGACGGCAAGCTCAGTCTGTGTGCACGCCTGTGTACCTTTCTTGGTGTCTCTACCATGTCCAAGGCATTGCGCTTTCGGGACCCTGACCGTGCCCATGTTGTCGAGTCTCGTGATGCCCTCTTCTTTGACAACGTCTTTCCTCGCGACCTGTCATGTGTCTCTCCACCCTCTTCCCTGTCCTCGCTTCGTCGGCTTGGCGGGGGGTTGGGTCTCTCTTAGCCTCCTGTCTTGCAGGGGCCTCGCCAAGTCCTACTCCTACTGTCTCGTCTCCCTCTGGTCTCTCTGCTTCTTCAATGTCTGACATGCCTCCTAGCACTGACATGCTCCAGAGCACCCCGTCTGGTCCTTCCTCGGTGCCTTCTCCCTCGGTGTCCTCTGAGTCCGCATCAGTGCTGGACTGTGCCATTCTGGCAGTCTCCCCCATGTATCGTTACTGACTCCCTTCTAACTCTTGCTCTGCAACTCTTTGCGTCTGTTGGTGAGACAGCATCTCCTCCTATCTCTCATGCACCTCCAGCTGCACCAGAGTCATATACCCGCAAAGGGGGACTTTGTGTCCTTCCACATTTCTCTTCTTCGTAGTCCACTCAGCCCTCACAGAGTTGCATTTGTTCTAGTGCATCCTCCACTGCAGCCGGATCCTCCGGCAGACCTACTCGCCTGGATGCTCTAGGACTGGCTGTCAGTGTCATTCATCCTAACTCAGTGGTGGCCTATGCACTCATTTCTCACAAGTTCCACAGTGCCCTTGAGGCGTCTGTTGCTATATACGTTGCCGCCTGCTTTGTGGCAAGTGGGCTACCCTCTCTCCAACCAGAGCCTGCCACTGCTCTTTCAGGCAAGAGAGGAAGCTGACACTGACCTCTAGGAAAAGGCCATGGAGGAGGAGCTTACTTCCCCCAACGAACATGAGTTCTTTGAACTTTTCGGTCTCGGAGCAGGTCGCAAGACTGTTTCGGCCCGCTAGGTTCTTCACTGTAAGCTGAAGCAGTTTGTCACTAAGGGACTTCCAAAATTCTGGCTCGGCGTCCAAAAGTCAGCAGTACGTTTTTTTACTCGAAGACTTAGTCAAAATTCTGACTGCAGGTCCACGGACAGGTTTTGAACCTCGTCCCACCCCATCACCAAAGACCCAAAAGTGGGGATGGTGCATGGAAACGGCGTAGGGGACCCATACATCACGTGCAATGGGATCTGTGCCTCACAAAAGGTGATTCGCACATGAAAAAAGCCGCCACGGCGTGAGGCGGCATGAGACCCGCTCTTCGGCAAGCGTAACCTGAACTTCGCTTGGTCCAATCTCGCGCGGTTTGGTGCATTGGAAAGCTCATGACTAGCCCTATAAATTTTGTGATCATGTCCATGTACAAAAACTGATTTAAATTTGCGTTGCTCCCTTCGCAAAAGGTGACTGTCTCTAAATGCCTGCTCACATAGCATGAGGCAACCAGAAAGCTCACGCTCATTCTCAGATTTGCCCTAAACAGAAGACGTGAACCACTAGAGATGATCAGAAAAAATTCTGGACCACATCTTGTAGATTCCTACTGACAAAGGATTATGGGCCCACGGGTCTGATAGCCTCCAGCATTCACGTCTTCCGCAGCACACGGGATCGTCATCTTGGACGTCGCCATGAAGTTCTGAGAACTCGTCGGAGTAGCAGCTACGCACATGGCACAGAAGGAGACGCAGCCCATTCAAGAGTATGCAGGTGGCCCGGGCTTTGGTCTATGGAGGTGGCAATTCGAGCTGCACATCTCACATAAGGGGCTGCTCGATGTCATGTTGGAAAAGGAGGTGCTCGCAGAGACGACTGCTACGGACGCAGAGAAGCAGGCCTTGAAAAAGAACAACATAGAGGCGCTCATGCTCCTCGTGTCCGGGACAGCCGAGTCGCGGTGGGGCTACTTCCAAGGCTGCAAGCTGGCAGCTGAAGCTTCACAAATACTCTGCGTCATCCACCAATCCAAGTTGATCGCGAACAAAATCTTTGCGATGAAGCGGCTCCCCACGGTGAGAATCGAGGAGGGAGATGATGTCACCTCCTCCATGTAGCAGATCGAGTCGCTCGCCTTGCAATGCAACGATGTGGGATGGAAGATCGACACACAGCTGCAGGCGATGGCTCTCCTCATGGCCCTACCTGACACTTGGGGTCCACTCATTACCATCCTCGGAGGATGGTCAGAGGACAAGCTCACGTATGGCGCGGTCGCAGAGTACATCCGCAACGAGGTGCAGTGACGGAGCTGCGGGGAGTCCTCGTCTTCCTCATCCGCTTTCATCACCAAAACACATGGTGGTGGAAGCGGGGGCAGAGGAAGCGGCGGAAGGGCGGCGGCAAGAAGGGCACCAAGAAAGGTGCGTGCCGCAATTACATCAAAGAAGGCCATTGGGCCCGTGAGTGCCCAGAGGAGACGAAGACCGGCGGCAAAAACAGCAATGGCAGGTCGCTCCTCAACCACAACAAGAACCATTTCCCCAAGAAGGCCTGCAGGCGGTGCCTGGATTCTGGGGCCGAGGAGCACACCCAAGTTGAGAAGGTGGGATTCGTCACCTACAAAAAGTCCTCCAAGGCAATGGTGGTCGCGAACGACAAAGTCAAGCTGGCGGCCAGCCAAGGCGACGTGGAGGTGGGAGTGGTATTGGGCGGTAAGAAGGAGTTGTGCACAATCCGTGATGTGCAGCACGTCCCCGGCTTGTCTGACATTTTGAGTTTCAGCCGCTTGACAGACAAGGGGTACAAAAGGTGCTCTCCCGTAGGAAAGGCGCAGTGGTGCACATCGATGGTGACGATGAGGTCGTGCTGGAGGCGCAGCGCGAGGGCGGTCTCTACATCGTGGAGACCAAGGTGGTCCCCGCGGCATCGGACGTAGCAGACTCGCATGAGCGCGTCGTCAACATGGCCAAGGGAGCAAGCGCTGATCTGGAGTTGTGGCACCGACAGTTGGGGCACTCGGCACACGCAACCATTAAGGAGATGGCGAAGCCTGACATGGTGTGCGGCCTCATCATCGACAGTGCAGCAGACGTGGCAATAGATGCAGCAACGCACAAAAGGTGTGAGCCTTACATTTTGGGCAAGGTGAAGCACAAGCCGTTCAACAAAAACGAGACTCGCGCAATGTACTTGTTGGAGGCCGTGCACAGTGACGTGTGTGGACCGTTCAAAAGGCCGTCAAACAGCGGCTTGAGATACTACATCACCTTCATTGACAACTGCAGCAGAAAACTCAATGTGTACTTCATGAAGCGGAAAGGCAAGGTCCTGGACCGGCTGAAGGAGTATGTCGCAGCGATGGATAGATAGACTGACTGGAAGGTCAGAGCGCTACGCAGCGACAATGGCACAGAGTACGTGGACTGCAGCGGGTGGATGAAGCAGCAGGGCATCAAGTGGGAACCCACTATGCCGTACTCACCACAGTCCAACAGAGTGGCGGAGCGGGCGAAACAGACACTGCTCAACATGGCGTGGACAATGCTCGTGGATACAGGGTTGTCGCCAAGGTTGTGGACGGAGGCTGTGCTTACAAAGAGCTACACCATCAACCTCACCCCAACGGCAGTGCTGAAGGGTAAGGGCGGCTGGAAGACGTCGTAGGAGATTTAGAGCGGGCGCAAGCCAAACGTGGCGCACCTGAAGGTGTTCGGGTGCAAGGCGTACGCGATGGTGCAGGCGGCACAGCGACGCGACAACAAGCTAGAACCATGGGCAAAGTCGTGCTTGTTCCTTGGCTAAGAGAGCGCACAAAAAGCATAAAGGCTCAGGGACCCGCAGACGCAAGAGATCATCCGCAACCATGACGTCGCGTTCAACGAGCAGCCGAGCTTCAGCAGCAGCAACAACAACATAACCATCGGGAACACTCCAAAACAGGGGGAGTGATTCCAGCTCCTTGACTACAAGGAGGAGCGGGCGGACGCGGGGGTCCATGATGGGGCGTCGGAGCGTGGCAGTGCAGCAGGTGCCACAGCTGATGTGGAGGACTCCAACAAAGATGCAGCTGGGCTGGAGATCTGGAGGAACGATCCGTCGAAGGAGGCACCGTGGGTGCCAAAGCATGCACTCCTGGTGGAGTTCGCGTCAGGCGTCGGAGAAAAATCCTACAGACGCGCCGCCCATCCGGTCGATGTTTCGCCGGAGCGGGAGGGATCCTCGGGAGCCGTCCAGTTGATGATTCACCGGACCGGGCAGAGTCGGAAGGATCGGAGTAGAGCAACGAGACGTCACCAAAACTGACGCGCCGCTGCGGGAGGCAGCGGAGAGCAGAGAAGCGTTTCGACGCATGCACCTGTCGATGGATTGGCATGACGTGGTGGATGCTGGCTACATCAACAAAGCCAAAGACCATGCAAGAGGCGCTTGCGCGGCCCGAGGGCAAGCAGTGGGACGCCGCCATCAAGTGGGAGCTGGTGTCCATTACTGAAATGACACGTGGGAGCTGGTTGATAGGCCAAAACACGCCAAGGTTATATGCTCCAAGTGGGTCTTTAAGACCAAGATCACAAAAGAAGGCGTGGTGGGCAAGTACAAGGCGCGGCTAGTGGCGACAGGGTACGCACAGCATAAGGGCAAGCACTACAAAAAGACGTTTGCCCCTGTCGCAAAGTTTACAAGCATCCGGGCGATCCTTGCGGTGGCAGCCACAAAGGATATGGAGCTCTACCAGATGGACATAAAGAGAGCCTTCCTCAACGGCATCATCGACAAAGAAATCTACATGGAGGTGCCAGAGATGGTTGAGCCATCGGAGGACAAGGTGTGCAAACTATGGAAGTCCTTGTACGGGCTAAAACAATCGCCCAGATGCTGGTACCAACAGATGCTCACCTTCATGGCACAGCTCGGCTTCAAGCGCTGTGAGACGGATCACAGCGTGTACATGCGGTGCAAGAAGAAGCTCCATCAGATTGTCACACTACACGTTGTCGATCTGATCTTGTGCTCCTCGGACCTGCCGAGCTTATAGTAGCTGAAAGAGCAGCTGAGCAGCAGGTTCCAGATGTCGGACATGGGGGAGCTGGAGTTCTACCTTGGGGTGGGCATTACGCGGAACCGGAGGGCGTGCACACTTGTGCTGGGGCAGGAAAAATACGCGGCCAAGGTGCTGAAGTGGTACGGCACCGAGGATTGCAAACCAATCTGCAATCCAGTGTCCATGACCTGTGATCTGAGTGTTGGCGCCGCAAACAAAAGAAGAGCGGGAGGATATGGCAAGGGTGCCCTACCAATCGGCGATGGGCAGCCTCATGTACGCCATGGTGGCGACTCGACCGGACCTGGCCTATGTGGTGGGTCAAGTGAGAAGGTATGTGGCCGATCCAAGGCCACTACACTGGCAAGCGGTCAAGCGCATCCTCCGCTACCTGCAGGCGACGCCGCACGCGCACCTGAGGTTTGATGGCAAAGGGCGGGCAGACCCTTTGCACCTGGTCTGCTACACGGATGCAGACTACGCTGGTGATGTGGACAAGCAGAAGTCCACATCCAGGTACGTGTTCTTCCTCGCTGGTGCAACAATCTCATGGTGCAGCAGGAAGCAGGACTGCATCGCCACCTCCACAGTGGAAGCAGATTACATCACGCTGTCCGAGGCAGTCAAGGAGGTGGTGTGGCTCCACAGGTTGCTGGGGGAGCTGGGTGTGCCGCAGATGGAGCCTACAATGGTGAAAGAAGACAAGACCGGCTCCATCTCACTGACTAACATCCCAACGCAGCACAGGAGGACAAAGCACATTGACGTGCTCATGGTTTGTTACTCAGAGATGCGCGTGACAGTGTTAGCTCCAGAAAGCAGCTGAGAACTGGAGATAACTGAATAAGGATCAATAATGAACAACAATGGGAGAACCCTCCAAGTTCTAGCTCCCCCTCGAGCTCTGTAGAGCTTGTTACTCAGCTGACCAGAAAACCAGAAAATGGACCTATTTTCTGGCAGGCAGGGTTTTCTTAGTGAGCCCTGCAAGATGGCCGACATCCCAAAACCTGGGCGTCGTCCGTTTTGCCTGAAAACTGGACCGTACCATGATAACGACACTACAAATGCAGTCATGCGGTCAGAATCGGCTAGAAAAAGAGCAGTGAGGAGTTATGGCTGCCCAAACCCAGGCAACGCCTACACTAGTCCCTAGTCACAACATTGCCACGCTAGCATGAGATTTGGACCCTAAGCAGAGCAGCCCGCTGCAGACGCAATGGTACAGTCAGATCCAGCACTGGACGCATGTAGATAGCATCCGAAGTGGTAGTGACCGCCGGCGACCCGATCGCCGTGGAGGCCTGCCAATGGAGCTGAGCACGTCCCCGGAGGGAGGAGGCTCTAGTGAACTGTGTGTAGTCCTCAGCATGCGTTGGCTCCACCGGACGACACTCCAGCAGTGTCGAGTCTCGCCGTTAGTCATCTGCACGCCGATGTACACAAGCCGGGAGGACACAACAGAGCACAATGAGAGATGTGAGAAAAGTCCGACACTCCCCCATGACTCACATGCGTAATGCACATGGGCGGGCAGCGACACATTCAACATACTCCTCCAGGGCATGCAGAGACGCAGACAGGGACAAGGAGTGCTACTCACCAACGCACACCGACCGAACTCACAGCCTTTTCTGACAAGTTGCGGTTCATTGTCTTGGTCAAGAAGTCAGCCAGCTTCCATGTTGTCTCAGCCCACACAATGCTGACGCTGCTATCGTGCAACAACAAACACACATAGTGATATTCAACATTGATGTGCTTTGTGCGTGTGTGATGCTCACCGTCATTGTCGGCAATGGCCATAGCACTCTCGTTGTCACAATGCAACGTGATGGATGCGACGGACGGACGCAGCTCGGACAACAAACGACGCAGCCACACGCTCTCACATACGCCAGAGCCAAGGGCCACGTAATCACCCTCAGCACTGCTACATGCAGTGCACCCTTGCTTGCCACTGCGCCACGACACAGCCATGCCACCAACTAGAAAGATCCAGCCTATGCGGCTCTTACCATCCGGCCTGCCGGTCTAGTCACTGTTGGTATAGTCCACCGCGAAAAAGACACTTGTCGGTGGAGTGACATCAACGAGCCAGAGCAAATGAGGTCATGGGGAAACAACTCCTCAAAGAAGAGGGCATCGCGGGACTCGATGATGACGTATCGGGGGAGATCCCAGAAGCACCAGGCTTGCCGTTAGGTCTGACGAGAGACACTGAGGAAGGTGCAAGGACGCCTGTGGGGGGCGACCTTGCCGCCCTACTACGGGGCGGGCAGCCACATAATGGCCACGTAGCCCCAAACGCGAGCCGGGCGCAGGTCAGCCCACAGACTGCACCAGTGCTAGTACGGCGTGGACTGGCGGGGAAGGGTTCCGTGGGGAATTCGGTTCCACACTGCGTCATTTAGGCCATGGCTTCATAGTAGAAGCCATCAAAGAGGCCGGACTTAGCCCCCATGGTGTGGAGAACGTCAGCCATGGTGAGGTTCGACCACTCGGAGACACCGTTCTGGGCTAGTGTGTAAGGCGTTGTCGTCTCGTGGTGGATACCGCGGGAGGCGAGAAAGTCCTGGTCTCTCCCATGTACTCGCCACCGCGATCGGAGCGAAAGCGGCAGAGAGATCGACCACACTTTTGCTCCGTACAGACAAGCCAGTCCCCAATGACAGGAGCAACATCGCTCTTCTACCGAAGGCAGAAGACGCAATGGTAGCAAAAGTAGTCCTCAGTGATGGTGAGAACATAGCGTCCACGCTCCCCGGCACGCTCGGCAGGGAGAGGGCCCATGACATCGGAATAGACCAGGTCCGGAAAAGCGGACGCACGGGAAAAACACTGAGGGTATGTGGATCAGTGCATCTTGCCTTGAGCACAATCAATACACTCTGTAAGCACAGCCAGGGGAAGGAGTCCGGATCAAGGCCCTTGGCCAGCTGGGTATGCATCATGCTATCAACGGCAGCAGAGTGGACGTGGCAATGTGGGCAGTGCGAGAGACATGTGTGCTACAGAGAGAGCTTGTTGGTGACACACACATGGACGGTGGCAGCCGACAAGGAGGGGATACAAGGAGTGGAGGACAAACAAGGCACGTGCCACAGGTTGCCACGGGAAGTGGCGCGCAGAACGATAAGACCGGACAGACGTAACGTCAGAGTACCAATGCCACGCGAACCCAAACCTTTCATACTCATGCGGTCAAGGGTAGTGACGGACAGGAGGCTAAGCTCAAGACCTGAGACAAAGAGGACATCGGTCACAAAGAAATCAGCAATAGGACCACGGAAACGAACGACGCCAACGTCGTGAACAGGCAACACCTGTCCGGAGCCCGTCCAGACACTAGACACATCTCCAACAGGACCAAGCATACTGAAGGCCTTACGATAGGCCGTCATGTGATGCGTGGCCTCAGAGTTGATGATTTAGGTCTCAGCAAGGTCCTAGACCAGAGGTGTTAGATCCCTAACAGTCACATGGCAGCAAGTAAAAGACGTTGCTGCGGTGGACAACGGTGCGAACCGAGACTGCCAATCATCAAGCCATGCGACATCGTCATAGAGAAGCGTAGAACAGAACACGAGAGAAGACAAACAAAGGAGGAAGCAGGACACGACCACAGCTCAGTCTTAGTTATGCATGGCACAGTAGACGGGCACGAGGTGACGCAACTCACACTTTTAGAGGGGAGGGCAAGGCAGGCCGAGGAGGAGCGTGATGAACTGCTCCAACTGACGATCACGGGCGGACGGTCCGTGAGTGTAGACTGAGTGCGGAGTGATAGCGCCGGAGCCTGGATAGGACAAGGAGTGCATCGATGATGCAAGTAAGGGCGTTGATGACTGTGGATGATGATGTTGCTGCGGAGCTGGCATTGGCAAGACCGATTTGGCTGTCGGAGTAGTGGAGCGGCTGGACAGGTTGGAGGTATCAGGGCCGGCAATAGCTACGGCGGTAAAGGCAAGACGGTGCTCACGCTCGCAATGCATGGTGGCAATGGCACGCGCATCGTCCAGTGCTAGCGGGCACGTATACCACCCATGGCCCGGCTAGCCATAGTTGTGGCAGACCGAGCCACCACCACTGGACATGGTCGGTTGTTGCTGCTCTTACTGGCTCTTGCCCTTCTTGCCTTTACGCCTCTTCTTCCTTGAAGACAAGGAGCTGGTGGACGTAACTTTTGTGGGGGAAGCAACGGCCACGGAGGCATTGGCAGGGGAGGCGAGGGCCTCTGTGCGCAAGATGCGTGGATCCAGACGAGCTTCTTCAATCCTGAGGAAGAGCTCGTATGCCGAGAGCTTGAGTATGCCCTAGGCCGTCATTGTGGAGACGACGTCCTGGGTATAGCGGAAGAAGACGTTGGCATACGCATTGGTGGTACCGCGCTTGATAGTCAGAAGCGCGGCCACAGGTGGTGGAGAAGAGGTGCCTAGGCGACAAAGGATGTCTTCCGTCCGCTGCCAGTAGGAGGTGACCGTTTCGGTCTCCTCCAGGTGTAGTGAGTTGAGCTCCCGAAGGAGACGGCTGGTCTTAGTCTCCTTGGATAGGCAATGGGGACGGGTGACGATGTGCCACGCGGTTGCAGTAAGGGTGTAACCGAGTCCAGACTCGCTAGTCTTGTCTCAGACTCGGATTCGCGAGACGCGGCCTTCTGGCAGACTCGGTCTCGCGAGTCTTTTCAAATGTCTCACGAGTCCAGGACTCGCGAGACCATGTGACTTGGACTCGTGAGACTTTTCCAGATATAATGCAAAAAACATGTGAAATATTAGGATATAAAGTCAAAACAAGCAAGTCTTAAGGCCCTCACCTTATATACTTCATGATATATCATCCCAACTCTTCAAACTTCTCGTTATGTCATGCTCAAATGCTTGCCATCTTTGAAGCAAAAGGTTCCACGAGTCCGAGACGAGACTGGGTCCTGGATTCGGTCTAGCGAGTCTTTATAAAGACTCGGTCTCACGAGTCTTTCTCACGAGTCCAAAAAGACTGGTTTCACCCTTGGGTTGCAGGGTGTGGAGTCCTACGAGTGGTGAAGTTGCCGAGGAAGGGCTCAATGGCTAGGCATGATGCCGAGGGGAGCGACCGGGAGGAGGGGGCGTACGGTAAGACTAGCATCATAAAGCTGTCCGGCCTAGGAAGAGTCGTACAGAAGAGTGTAGTATGCCCACAAGCGCTCACCCTGTGCCCAGATGCGGAAACTCAGCTCCCACCTCCGGAACTGTTTGCCGGCCTGAAGCGGTGGGAGCGGGATCTCAAAGTCCTTTGGCTTGCATCCGGCACCCAAAGTGGGGCCAAGGACTAAAGTCAATGTCTATCGCTAGCGCTGGGTCTGCTACTACGCCAGATAATACATGGCAGCAGACACATCAGAGCTGGCATGCCCAAAAGGAAGGAAGGGTGGCGGACACTGATATAAATATTTGGTGCCATTGGCTGTAGTGGTGTAAGTTGTTGTGTTAGTATGGCAAGCTCTTGCTGAATGGCGGCCAGTGGATCAGAGGAGCCAGCAACGAAGCCTGTGGACTTCTACTACTGCTGCTGCTACTACTATTGATGTTGCTCTTGCAGCTGCTGCAACTGCTGAAAGAAAGGGGGGCTAGGGGTCCCCCCAACAAAGGAGGACCTCTCTCCACTAGGGATGTTAGCCATGGTCATCTCTTTTCCCCCTCCTTTGCGTTTTATTTGTGCTGCTGATGTCAGTGGTAGCGTCAGCAGTGATATCAACCTACGATGACCGACGTCAGCAGTTGCTATTGAATTATCTATAGGGTTGCTGTTGTGATTTCTTTTTGCTACTGACGTCAGTAGTGACGTCAATAGTGTCGACAGCTGAAGATGGCTCACGTTGTCAATGGCTGTTGCTGGAGCCGCTGTTGTGTCAGTTGTAGGGCAGCTGATTTTGCTATTGCTGCTGCTATTGCTAGCGTTGTTGTTGCTGCTGCTATTGGTCTGCTGTTGCAACTGATGCTACTGCTGCGGCTGTTGTTACTACAGCGGTTGCTGCTATTGCTGTTGTTGCTGCTCTTGCTGCTGCTGTTGCGCATGCTATTGCATTAGCAACAGCAGCTACTACTCCTGGTGCTGCTGCTATTGAGCTGCTACGTCCTGCTATGGCTGCTATGGCTATTGTAGCGGCGGTGGTGGTGGCTCTAGTAGCTGAAGGGCCACCTGCGAGGTGGGGGATTTCTCCTTTTTCTATTCGTCACAGCGAGCTCGCTGCTCGGTGCGAGACGCGAGCTGCGAGCTGCGAACTGTGGGGCTCTCGGACTCGGATGAAGATTGGCATCCATCCCAATTTGGTACCCTAATACACTCTCATATTCTAGCCTCAAGGTGTGTGTGATGTTAGTGCTATGTGCCGAACGAGAGAAATGGTGAATGACAGCATGTTCATGTTGTTATGATTTGTGACGTTCCTCTCGACCTGTACAGCTTACTATGACCACTCGGCCGTGTCCATATTCGTGCAGATCCCTGATGCGGACCTTGGAGGCACCGGTGCGTCATCAGATGGTGGACTACCCTCCTAGAGCTGGTCGACAACTGTTCCAGAGCTCCGGACGCTACCTGGGACCTCCTGTAGATTTACTACAGCACACAGAAGTTTATCGGTGGACTTGCCGTGGGTCCAATTTGCATGTTTTTGTATTGTGTGTCCACCACTTGATGCCAGATGCATGCATGTGACCAGACGTAGTGTCCGGCTTTTGATTGTGCACGTCTAGGTTCAGACGACGTAGCGTTCTGACATGTCTGTGCAGAGTTACGGCCAAAACAGTTGTTTTGGGCCGGTTTTAGGACAGATCTTGCACTGCCGCGTGCGACACCCACCGTGCGCCGCGGCAGGTACTTATGCCATGGACCTGTCATTTGTCATTTGTCTCTGCACATGCTATTGAAGCATTCTGACACTTTGTCTTGTGTCTCCTAGCCAGACCCTTGCCGTTGTGTGCACGACTTGTGACTGTCGTCACCCTCTGACCAGGCACTGACGCCTCGTCAACGGCTGTGTCGCTAGGAAGCATCCACGCATCTTCTCATGGTATCAGACCTGTGAGACAGCTCTCACCGAGCTGCGCAACAGAGACACAACACAGCAGCAAAAGTGAGAGCCACAGCTGAAGTAGACCCACAGGGACCCATCGACGACAACCGACCGCCATCGACGTCGCTCACCACCTCCATATGAGACTGCAGTCGCCAGCAGCACTCAGCAGTAGCAACGGCAGTGCAGCAGAGTAGCAGCACAGCAGCAGCGCTAGCAGCAGCGGCGGCAGCAGCGCACGGCCGCAGCACCACAGCAGCTGTGTGCGGCGGCAGCAGCACAACAGCAGCGCAGCAGCAGCGGCAGCAACAGCAGCGGTGATAGCAGCAGCAGCGGTGACAGTAGCAGTAGCGGCGGCAGCAGCACAGCAGCAGCACAGCAACAGCGGCAGCAGCAACAGCAGTAGCAGCGGCAGCAGCAGCAGCACAGCAGCAGCAGTGGAAGCAGCGGTAGCAGCAGCAGCAACAGCGCAGTAGCAGCAGCGGCAGCAGCGCGTGGCGGCTGCACAGCAGTCGCAATGCGCAGCAGCAGCAGCCGCAATGCACAGCAGCAGCAGCAGCAGCAGCACGCGGCTGCTGCCACAGCTGCACATGCAGCGGCCAGGCGGCTACTTCGCACAAAACCTTGCAGCTGCTGCTGCATCTGACGGCGCTGCAGCAGCAACAGCCGAGCGGAGGCTGCTGCGCAACTTCAGTGCAGCTCCTGCGCGGCTGCTACGTAGCGGCCGCCAGCTCGCGCAGCCGTCGCGAGATTTGACAACAAGAAAAAAAGTAGGCGAGCTGACGTCAGCATTCCTCCTTGCTGATGACATCAGACCTTGCTGTCGTCAGCAAGTTTATGCTGCCATCAGCACTTGCCTTAGTGAATGTTTTGGCCGGAGGGTCAAAAGTTTCCAGCGTTTCAACTCCTCGAGAAACGCTCACGTTTTTGCAAATCGACCACGTTGACGTCCCGGCCCATAATGAGCGGCACCATGGCTCCGCCCGACGAGAAGGGAAAGGGGGTAGTAGATCCTTCTCCTTCCTCCTCAGGGGTCATGAGCCCACGCTTGCAGGCCATTGAGGACCTGCAAAGCCAGCATGACGACATGCGCTGCTTGTAGCAGGAGCAGACGCCATCCGTACACTAATCAAGCTCCTTCGAGGACAGTCCACGACTCCACGACAGACTCCTGAGGGAGCGGCCGGGGTCACACCCTCTACACGGCAATCCGCTCCAGCATCGGAGACAGGAACTGGAGCCGACCCGCCACTTCTTGACCCGCCGATTCTTGATCCTTGGGACGTTGATCCAGACATGCCAGGCATGGAGGGCGACTCCCCGGAGCACGAGATTCGGGTGCTTCAGGATCGTATCCACCAGGTTCCGACGAGCTCTCGGCCCCCACACACGTCTCGCTTTCCGCAGTTTTGATCGTCGCCCGATCTCCACACCAGCGACTTCCCTCTTCCCGGCGTCTTTCCTTTCCCCCGTCCTTCTCAGCCTATAGTTGCGCTCCCTACGGAGCGGCAACCCAAGGACTTCGAGACGCCGCCCCCACAATATGTCAACGAGGACGGCTTTGACTGCTGGGAGATCCTCTTCCAGGTCTGGGCCACATCAGAGAGCGTGTGGCCCTACTACCACAGTCCATATCAGACTACGGACCAAGCTCAGGTGCTGACAGCGGCTAGGGCGATGCGCGGAATTCTCTAAGCCATGCCGCGCGAGACGTTCGTCAACTTCCCTCCATTCCTTGGCGAGGTGGACACAGGCACCGGCGCAGATCCACGCGAGGGCTGGGACCTAGCATTGTCCCTGCTTGCTGCAGAGACGCACGCCACCCGCGCCGCGCACATCCGTGCCTTTCACTCCCTTTGCCAGGGGCCTGCCGAGCCTGTAGCCGACTACTGGCGACGTGCCATGCGCATTTACACGTGCCTTGGGAATTCAGGAGGCACACAGTTGTGGGCGCTCCGCATGATCATGCTCGGGGTTCGCCTTGAGAACACAGATATCTTCACGCGGTACAACGATGCCGCGCTCAAGCCCTTCTCGGCCTCACTACAGCTTCTTCCCTGGCGCACCAGCTTTTCCTCCAGGTGACTTCTGCTCGTGAGGCAGCCGTGGCTCATCAGGAGACCTTCATTGCTGCAGCAGTCTTCGCGTCACCACCGACACCCCTCCTGCATACCCCTTCTCCATCCTCTCTCCCATCCTTCTCCTCCCCTTCTGCCCCAATTACACCGACTCAGACACAGGGTGTTGCGGCAGCAGCACAGGGGAAGAAGGGGCGACGGAGGCGTGGCTCGTGCCAGCAGCAGCCACAGCAGCAGCCGTCATCGGGCAATAGCAGTGGACGCTCAGTTCACTACTACAACTGTGGAGGCGCCCATCGCTACACCAAGTGCCAGCAGCCGCTCGACTGGGCGCGGATTACTCGTGGGCTCCAAGCTGCGCACACACTACGGTCTACTTTGAGCAGCGCATCCTCCAGGCGCGCGACGACCACAACCGTAGCGGTTCCCGCTTCACCACCGACGACCAGAGGCGATCCCGACCCACGTGACCGCACCATCGCCGAGCTCCGACACCTTCTGGCGCTTTCTTTTTAGGGAGGTGCAAGTGTGTCGTCACATCCGGGTGGTTCACAGACTGCCTGTTTGTCTGTTCTTGTGACTCGGGATGACTCGTGTGGGGGGGCACAGTCGGCATGTGATAACGATGGGCCTAACTGTACCGACTGGATTCATGAGTCTCACCTATGTGCCCTCCGTCGTTCCTCCCCACCTACTGCGCAGCGTCTGTCCGAGGCCGAGTGTTCCGTTGCTCGTTGTACAGTGACTTCCTCTAGTCGTGATCCCGGTGGCACGGGGATCATCGATTCCGGTGCCACTCATCACATGACCTGTCATCGCAGTGATTTCGTTGTTCTCGTACTTGTTGCATCTGTTCGTTCTGTCCGCACAGGGTCTGGTCAGTCCTTGCCAGTCCAGGGTGTTGGGGTTGTCCGTTTTGATGGTCCGTCTGGCCCCCTGTATCTTTCCGAGGTGCTCTTTGTGCCTGACCTTGAGCTCAGCTTGCTTTCTGTACGTGCTTGCACACTGTAGAGTTCGCGACTGTGAATGCTCTTGACACTCGTAGCGTTGTCCTTTGTGCCTCTGTTGTGGATGATCTGTATCGTGTCTCTCGGACTTGTGCTCCTTGCTCCCCCTCCCCTTCCGCTCGTGTTTTTGTCACTGGTGTTCTGTCTCCTGAGCACCAGCGATTGCTTCATCGCCGCCTGTGTCATGTAGGCTCCGACATTTTGTCGAAGTTCATTCAAGCACAGCCCGCTCTTGGTCTTGACGCGGCTTCTTTTGAGAAGCCGTCGAAGACCGACTGCCTCTTTTGCGCTCAGGGTAAGATGCATCGTTGCACCTACCCTGACTCCCGTTCACGCGTACATTGTCCCCTCAAGTTAGTTCACTCGGACCTTCTTGGTCCCCTACCTGTCGAGTCTCTTTCCGATCGGGGTCGCTACGTCTTGACCCTGACAAATGACTTCACCCGGATGCAGTGGGTCTACAGCCTGCGCCAGAAGAGTGACGCCACTCTCGCGGTTCGTCTCTGGCTAGTGATGGCTAAGCGGCAATCTCACCACACGCTGTACACCTTCCGCTCGGACCACGGCGGCGAGTTCCTCGGTGAGATGGACAGCCTCTTCGCCGAGCACGGGATTTTTCACCAGGTCTCCGCTCCTACTACTCCTCAGCAGAACGGTGTCTCTGAGCGCTCGAATCGCACCATGGAGGATACGTTTTGCGCTATGCGGTCTGAGTGCGGTCTTCCGGAGTCCTTCGTTTTTTACGGCTTTGCCTAAATGACTTGGGTCTAGAACCGTCTCCCGCACGGTCCCCTTCCGGACAACGTCACACCGTATGAGCTTTGGTTCGGCCACCGTGCTGACTTGCGCCTCGCTCGCGTCTGGGGATCCTTGGATTCTGTGTGGTACACTGAGGACCAACAGGGGTCCAAGGTCTCAACGCGGGGTCGCTTGTGCGCCTTCGTCGGTATCTCCCCGCAGTCGAAGGCATGGCGTTTTTGGGACCCTACTCGTCGTCGCATTGTTGAGTCCCGCGACGCGCTCTTCTTTGAGTCCCTCACCTACCGTGATCTGACTTCGATCACGTCGCTATCCGTCACACATGTTCCCACGTGTGAGGTTACTCGACGGATGGGGGAGTCTACGCCTGCGAGCACCCATCGCCAAGCTGATGGGTCCGTTCGAGCTCCCTCCACCTCTACGACGCTTGATGACCCAGCGATCATCGCTGTCGGTCCAGAGATCTCTCCAGCACCGCCAGACCCTACACCTGCCCCTTCACGCTCTACAGGTACCCATGATCATATACCTGTGCATACTCCTGCGACCGCACCTGTGTGCACCAACAGCCCTGCCTCCGTGCGTAGATCTGCCTCACGTGCTCCTACTGTCACACCGAGCCCTGTGTCTCTCACACCCGCATCTCCTCGCACGACATCACCAGCTCCCTTGTCTCAGCCGTCCCCAGCTGCGATTGTGCCCATTCCTAAGCCTGAGGTGCGCCCCTTGAGCCCCGGTTACTCCCGTGAGCCTGGTGGTCGCCTTCGACCATTGGACTCCCGAGCTCAGCGAGTGTCTGGTCCCGCGCCCAGGCGCTCCACTCACAGCATCGTGAGTGATGATCCTGGCACAAAGGCCTTAGGCCTAAGTGTCCGCACTGAGCACGCAGAGGTACATCCAGCGTGTCCCGTAGGGCACGACCTCGTCACTCGCGAGTTTCATATCGCTTGTGATGCTGCAGTCGATCTTGTGGTCGTCAGACCTAGCATTGAGGCGTGTGCCCTTGCTACGCAGAGTTCTCCCTCTATGGCGCCTTACCCCGGCACACTGAGGGAAGCTCTCTCGTCACAGGATGCTGACGCGTGGCGTGCTTCTTGCCAAGATGAGCTTCGCGCCATCCGAGAGCACGGAGTTTACGAGCTAGTCCACCTTCCACCTGGGAGGATGGCTATTCAGGTCAAGGAAGTCTTTCGCAAGAAGGTGAAGCCGGATGGCTCACTGGAACGCCACAAGGCCCGCTTGGTCGTCAAGGGGTACTCTCAGATTGAGGGCATAGATTACACTGCCATCTTTGCCCCTGTAGGCCGCATGACCTCAGCTCGAGCTCTGTTTGGTGTAGTGGCTCAGCATGACTGAGAACTACACCACATGGATGTGAACACTGCGTTCCTCCATAGCTCTCTAGATGAGGAGATTTACGTGGCTCAGCCAACCGGCTTTGAGGACGGTCACAAGGTCTGGCGCTTGCGCAAGTCCTTGAACGGCCTCAAGCAGTCTCCTCGGTGTTGGAACCAGGAGATCGCTGGCACCCTGACTCGTGTTGGATACGTACAGAGCGAGGCAGATCCCTCTCTCTTAATCCGACAGACTCCTGAGTGATTCACAGCCATCCTAGTCTATGTCGACGACCTTCTGATCGCGTCTCCTTCATTGGAGGCCGTGAAGGAGGCCAAGGCTGTCCTTCAGACTGCCTATAGGATGAAGGACCTTGGTCCTGCACTGGTGTTTCTTGGCATGGAGATCGTGGGAGACCGCAGACATCGCACTCTACTACTGCATCAGGCCCAATACGCACGTGTTGTGGGGGAGCGCTTCAGCGATCTTCTCGGTGCACTGCCCACAGCTTCCACACCTCTTACGCCTTACGGGCAGGATGCCCTGAAGGTTGACAATCAAACACAGCAGGGAGAGACAGTGGATGTGACACTGTACCTCCGTCTCATCGGATCTCTGATATACCTGGCCACTACCACACGTCCTGATATCGCATTTGCCTTCAACCTCTTTGCCCAGTTTTCGCAGGCTCCATGTTGGTTTTTTGCACATCTCTCATTGTGCTCTGTTGTGTCCTCCCGGCTTGTGTACATCGGCGTGCAGATGACTGACGGCGAGACGCGACGCTGATGGAGTGTCGTCCGGTGGAGCCGACGCACGTTGAGGTCTTCTCGCAGTTCGCTGGAGCCTCCTCTCTCAGGCGACGCGCTCAGCTCCATCGGCAGGCCTCCTTGGCGGTCGTGCTGCCGGCGGTCACTGACACCGCATTTGCTGCTTGCATGCGTCCAGCGCGTCCTACTGCGTCTGCGTCGTCATGCACTGCCTAGGGTCCCAGTTGCATGTTGCATGGCCCTGTTCGGCAGCACAAACCATTGTGGGCATTATCTGGGTTTAGGCTGCCATAACTCCTCGCTACTATTTTTCTAGCAGATTCTGACCGCACGGCTGCGTTCGCAGCGGCGGTATTATGGTATGGTCCAGTTTTCAGG